>JADRCC010508210.1:0-14207 GCA_019843855.1 Hylomyscus alleni
TTTTTATTCTTTAATTTTTTTTACAGCCCAGTCTTTATCGCTCTCCTAGTCTGCCCTCTGACTGTTCCTTATCCCATGCCTCCCCCCCCCCCCGTTTCCAAGAGGATGTCCCCAGACCCCTACCTGCACCCCACCAGACTTCCCACTTCCTGGGGCCTCAAGTCTCTAGACGGTTAGGTGCATCTTCTCTCACTGAGTTCAAATCAGGCAGTCCTATTCTGTAAATGTGTTGAGGGCCTCATATAAGTTGGTATATTCTGCCTAGTTGATGGCTCAGGGTCTGAGCAATCTCAGGGATCTAGGTTAGTTGATGTAGAGAGCTATTTCCCTTCAAGTCAGAATCCTAACGGCAGACTAACGAACCTCCAAACTGACAGCACGTGCCTTTGACCAATTGGAAACAGTTTCAGCTAACTGACAGTTTATTACGTCATTCAGGTTTATAAAAGGCAGCTGTCTCCGAGGAGTTTTGAGGCATTCTTGCCTTAGAAGCATTTTGCTTTGGGATACTTTTGCCTGGAGGCATTTTTGCCTCGGGGCTTTTGCCTTGGGACACTTTTACCTTGGGGTTTATTCGCCCTGGGGTCTCAGACTTGCTTATTAATCTTGGCATGGGTTTATCCTTAGACTTGGAACTTAATGGCAATTAGCATTCATTCTGGATATAAGCTGTTTTCTCCCTCCTATTATTCTCTCGCAACATTGTTTTCCCCTCACCTAATGTAACTTTCCCCTAAAATAAATAAAGGACTGATTAAGTCACTTAGGAAGAAATTGGGGTCTTTTGCCTTTTAACCCTGCTGGTTAGGGTCCCCCAAAGAGGCGAAAGACAAGTTGAGACTAATAGTCTTTCTCTATGGTTACCCTTCCTCAGCTTCTTCCAGTTTCCCCCTAATTCAACCACAGGTGTCACCTCCATTGGTTGGGTGTAAATATTTACATCTGAATCTTTCAGATGCTTGTTGGGCCTTTTGGAGGAAAGTCATGGTAGGCTCCTGTTTGTAAGCATACCATAACATCCATAATAACACCAGGCCTTGGAACCTCACCTTGAGCTGTCTCCCAATTGAGACCTGTCATTGGACCTCCTTTCCCTCAGGCTCTTCTCCAATTTTGTCTCTACAGTTCTTTCAGACAGAAACAATTCCAGGTCAGAATTTTTTGACTGGGGGATGGCAATCCCACAGCTCCACTTGATGCCCTGTCTTTCTACTGGAGGTGAACTATACAAGTTCCCTCTCCCCACTTTAGGGCATTACATCTAAGATCCCTCTCTTTGAGTCCTGAGAGTCTCTCACCTTCCAGGCCTCTGGTACATTCTATAGGATCCCTGTACCACCTACCTCCTGAGGTTGCCTGTTTCCATTCTTTCTGCTGGCTCTCGGGGCTTCAGTCCTATACCCTAAAACCTGATCATGTTCCTCTATTCCCTTCCTTGTTCCTTTTTCCATCCAGGACCCCTCCTTTAACCCCTCCTTGCTTTCTTCTTCCTCCTAAGTAGTATTAAAGCATCCTCACTTGGGCCCTTCAGCTTGCTAACCATCTTGAGTTCTGTGGGTTGTACCTTGGGTATTCTGTATTTTTGGCTACTATCCACTTATTAGTGAATACAGACCGTGTATGTCTTTTGGCTCTGAGTTACTTCAGTCAGGATGATATTTTCAAGTTCCATCCACACCATGGTACCTAATCCTTATACCCTATTAAGTTCTCTACCTCTAGATCAGAAATGGTATTCTGTTCTGGACCTAAAAGATGCTTTCTTAAGTTTACCCTTGGCCCCCAAAAGCCATAAATACTTTGCCTTTAAATGACATGATCCTGAAAGAGAGGTTAATGGGCCACTCACCTGTACCCACCTGCCTCGAGGTTACAAGAATTCACTCAACATTTCTGATGAAATTTTACATGAGGATTTAGGTAAATACAGGGTCAATAACCCAGACATAAGTCTTGTACAGTATATAGATGACCTTTAAATTGCAGCAGAAACCAAATAGGAGTACAAGAAAGGGAGCCAGAATCTCCTACAGGCTCTGGGGGACATGAGATATCAGGCATCTGCCAAGAAGACACAGCTTTACAAGACTGAAGTCACCTATCTCTGCTATATTCTAAAGAAGGGCCAGTGGTGGCTTTCTACAGCAAGAGACTGTTCTCTGCATACCAACCCCCCAGAGCCCAAGACAGTTAAGAGAATTCTTGGGGTCCACAGGCTTTTACAGACTATGGGTTCCAGGTTTTGCTAAAATAGCCAAACCTTTATATAAAGCCACAAGAGAAGCCAAAGACTTTGTTTGGACTCAAGATCATCAAGGGGTTTTTGAAAAAAATAAATCAGGCTCTGCTCTCAACTCCTGCTTTTGGGGTTACTAAGCCATTTCACTTGTATGTAAAAGAACAGAAAGGAATAGTCAAAGGGGTCCTGACTCAAACTTTGGTGCCATGGAAACGGCTGTGGCTTATTTGTCAAAGAAATTAGACCCAGTGATAGCAGGATGGCCACCTTGCCTGCATATCATTGTGGCTATGGCATTACTTGTTAAAGATGCAGGTAAATTGACTTTGGGACAAAATTTAGCTGTGACTACCCACCATACTCAAACAGCCACCTGACAGGTGGCTCGTAATGACTATATGGCTCATTATCAGACCTTACTAATTAACCCTGCCTGAGCTACTTTCCAGCCACCTGCTTCTTTAAATCCTGAGACCCTTCTCCCCTGACCTTGATCTGACCACCTATTCTACCAATGCAACAAAATCCTGGCCCAAGTACACAGGACTTGACTCGACCTAAGGACTCCCCTCTTCCAGGAGCAGAGTGGACTTGATGCACAGACAAAAGCAGTTTCATTTGGGAGGGGCAGAGGAAAACAGAAGCAGCAGTAACCATGGAAACAGAGGTACTCTGTGCCCAGTCTCTCCCCACCAGGTGCCTCAGCTCAAAGAGCTGAACTAATAACACTATCCCAGGCCCTTATCATGGGGAAAGGGCTGTCTGTCAACATCTATACAGATAGCCAATATACATTTGTAACTGCTCACATACATGGAACCAAATACCAGGAGAAAGGGCTCCTAACTACAGATGGAAATAAATTATCAAAAACAAAGATGAAATCCTACAATTACTCTAAGCCCTCTGGCTTCCAGGGAGAGTGCCGATCACACACTGTCCAGGCCATCAGAAAGGAATAATGGCAGTGGCTAGAGGTAACAACTTAGCTGACAACGCTGCCAAAGAGGTGGCCCTAAATAACGAAAAACACCTGCCTCCATGTTGACTGCGACCCTACCAGAACCACCCAAACCCAAACCTACCAGAATGCCCAGTCTACATGGAAGAAGAGATCAGGTGAGCCAAGAATCAGCCCATGAGCCCAGTTCAGAGGACTGGTGAAAGACGGATGAAGACAAGCTAATATTACCCACCTCCCTGGCAAGATCTAGCCTCAGGAAAATCCATAGAGTCACTCACATGGGAATGAGATGGATGGCTGACTCAGTGAGATGATCTAAACTGACTTTCAGAGACATGCGAAATACTATCAAAAACATAGTGTCGAGCTGCAAAGCTTGCCAATTAACCAACACCCACAACGCTGCCAAATATCCAGGCTCTTGGCGAGGTAAGAAACTGGGGGTCTACTGGAAAGTTGATTTTACAGAAATTAAACCAGGAAAGTAAGGCTACAAGAACTTACTGGTGTTTTTGGACACCTTGTCTGGATAGACAGAAACATTTCCAAAAAAGGCTAAAACTACAAAGGTAGTGGCTAAGAAGTTGCTAGAAGATATCTTACCCAGGTATGGATTTCCTCATATGATAGGGTCAGATAATGGGTCAGCATTTGTGTCCAAGATAAGCCAAGGTATATCAAGATTTATTGGGACAGATTAGAAAGTACATTGTACATACTAACCTCAAAGTTCAGGGCAGGTAGAAAGAATAAATAAAATATTAAAAGAGACCTTAACCAAATTAACCATGGAAAGTGGCAGAGACTGGGTAACTCGTCTTTCCTTTGCCATGTATCAGGTGAGAAAATCTCCTTACTAGATGGGATTGACCCCCTTTGAAATTATATATGGTGTCCCCACTCCTATTGTGCCTAACCTTCAGTCAGCAGCTCTTACAAAATTGAAAGATGATAAATTAATAACTAAGGTCAGAACAGCCCAGTGGGCTCACGTGCAGGTTTGGTCTAAACTGTGTGCCCTCTATGAAACAGGTCTGGTTCCAGAACCATACAAGTTTCGACCTGGAGACTGGGTCTACATGAAGAGATTTTGCCAGGAAGTGTTAGAGCCCTGGTAGAAAGAACCCTATGTTGTCTTGCTGACCACACTGACTGCCATTAAAGTAGACAGGATTGTTGCCTGGGTACACTGCACTCACATGAAACCAGCTAATCCCCTCTCCCCTGAAGATTCCCTAACTTCACCATTGCCGCTAGAATGGAAAGTTCAAAGAGGCATCAATCCTTTCAAACTAAAATTAACCAGGTCTTAAGCTTGCTGTTTCTGCTAACTGTATGTACTGCTGCCCCTGACCCACACCTCCATTTAGAGACCAGAATCCCACACTAGCCTTTTGACCTGACCTGGACAATCGAGAATCCTGAGACTGGTTATCATGCCCAACTGGCCCATTCAAAAAGTCCATGTGGGACTCCATGGTTATCAGATTTGACCTTTGATCTATGCCGGCTGACTGATAACTTATGGCCTGACACTCATACGACATTCATACCCCAAGTGTAGATGGGAGACTTTTTATATATGTCCCAGGGGGAAGAGAACTGTCACATGTCGGGGGGCCAGAACAATTCTCTTGTGCCTCTTGGGACTGTGAAACATCAGTCATGGAGAACGGGGGACGGAAGGTATCAAAGAAAGACCTTATCACGGTCACCCGACAAGGGATGGCTCCAAAGTGTTACTTAAGTTCACCAACAAGGGGGAGGCAAGCAAAGAATGGGAGACTGAAAAATCATGGGATCTCTGGCTTTACATTATCTGGGGGAGCAACCCTGACCTCTACAGTTAGACTCTTGGTAAACAAGAACTCCTTTGTGGTAGAGGAATTAGGAACCTCTCCATGTACCCCATGTTCGATTGTGAATCCCCTGCCAATAGCTATAGGACCCAATCAGGTTCTGGCTAACCCAAAGCTGGTGCAGGAAAAACCTGTGCCAACACCCTCCCACAGACAGGCAGCGACTGTTCCTCCAACCACCCCACTGCAGAGATCTTCAGTTCCAGAATTCTTCCTGAAGTACACAGAACCAGTAGATCCTCTCTGGTCAGTGATATTAAAGACCTTCCAAATTCTCAATGTCTCCCAGGCAGAACTAACCACCTCTTGTTGGTTATGTTATAATGCTAGACCCTCTTTTTATGAAGGTATCGGATTAGTATCCAGATATGATGAGCCTGAGAAGTATACTGCATGCAGTTCATCCCAGGAAAACCCGGCTTTAACTCTACAGACGATATCAGGACAAGGAAGGTTCCCTAGTTATGTCGGTACCTCTACATTCGAAAAATACCCACTGGTCATTCCAATAGATTATCCCTACCCCACCTTCCCCCAAGCAAACATGGTGGACTTGTTTGACAGGATTGACCCCATGTGTACATGGAGAGGTTCTTAATTCCTCTACCACAAAGGAGTTCTGTATTCTAGTCCAGTTAGTACCATGCATAACCTATTATTCAGAAGTAGTGCTGACAAAGTCTAGTAGGGCATGTTGGAGGAGACCTCGTGAGGCAGAAAAGGAAACCTATCTCAGTGACTTTAACTGTAATTCT
This sequence comes from Hylomyscus alleni, assembly GCA_019843855.1. Classification (NCBI taxonomy): domain Eukaryota; kingdom Metazoa; phylum Chordata; class Mammalia; order Rodentia; family Muridae; genus Hylomyscus; species Hylomyscus alleni. The sequence continues at coordinate 5,818 of JADRCC010508210.1, forward strand.
AGGGGCAGAGCTAGCTAGAGTGGGTACTGATATTACAAGAAAAGAATTACAACAGTTTGAAAGAAGACATAGATGAGGACATCCAATGCCTTGAAAAATCCATCTTGCAGCCAGAGTGCAATGTAGACTCTCTGGCTGAAGTGGTACTGCAAAACAGGTGAGGGCTAGACTTAGCATTCCTACGACAGGGAGGATTATGTGCTGCTTTTCATGAAGAATGTTGTTTCTATGTCAACCATTCTGGAGTCATTAGGGAGTCACTACTTAAAGTTAGAGAGTGCATAGGTAGGCGCCAAAGGGAAAGAGAGAACTCCAAAAGTTGGTATCAATTCACTATTCAGTTCTTCCCCTTGGCTAACTACCCTCATCTCCACAATCATGGGACCCTTGATTATTATTTTACTCTTGCTCACCTTTGGGCCATGCATAATTAATAAGCTTTTGCAATATATGAAGCAGAGATTGGGGACCATTCAACTGATGATGATGAGGTCCCAATCAATCAACCATCACAGACAATCTAGGATTTTTGAGAGACCAAGATTGACCTCTAAAGTCACTAGCAGAGGAGGGAATGAAGAGATGCAGGAAGCTCGGCATCTCCCCTTGAAGAGCTCCCCTCCCCTCTGCTTTTTCTTACCTCTCACAAAGAACCTCCCACCCCTCCCCAGCTTTTTAGACAGGGCCCAACCTGGCACCAAAATATATTACTCTCCCTGTTTTTGTAGTGGCACTCCCTAACGAACCCCACCTCTGAACTCCAACTCCAGAACTACAGAAAATATTGGCTTGAGAATAGACAAAAGGCAAAGTCCCTCAACCCACCCTCCCCCCAATGTCACTGAGGCTGGCACTCTCCCTGATAGATGGCTAGCACTTGTCAGTGCAAATGGCGCCGGTCCTTGGAAGAAGTTAAGGCCAAGCATCCTAGAAGAGATATGTGACCTACTTTAGGGCCATGAGAAGAGGGCAATTAAGCATTCCCAGACAGCTGTGACTAGTTTGTATAAACACACTATTACTTGATAACACTATGGATTTACTTCTAGGGTTAGAAGAGTACCCCCTCCTAGGTGTTCAATTCTGCCCTACTGCCTGAACAAAGGATGTCCTGTTTGAAGGACGACTTTCCTTGTCACCTCCCCCTATCACCCCAAAGTCCAGGAATCCCTGCTTATGCTTGTATAAAAACCCCAAGCCCTAGACACGTGGTCATTCTCCTAACCCCAGCAGTGGGAAGGATTTTTATCTGAGTCTGACTAGAATAAAAGGCTCTTTAATTTCTTAGAGTTCTTCTGGGAATCTCAAGACCTGGACATAACAGAAGTTCTAGCAAGAGCAATAAAATCACAAAAGGAGATCAAGGGAAAACGAATTGGTAAAGAAGTCAAGATCAATTGTATATGTAAGTGACCCCAAAAATTCTACCAGAAAACTTCTATAGCTGATAAGCAACTTCAGTAAAGTGGCTGGATATAAAATTAACTCAAATAAATAAGTAACCTTTTTTATACAAATGATAAACTGACTGAGAAAGAAATTAGGGAAACCATACCCTTCACAAATAGTCTTTCTGTTTTTCAAAGTTATCATGTTATTTAAAATATAGCAGATTTGAAAATGCCAATATCATATCTATAACTTCTCAAGTACTCAAAAAGCAATTAAAGAATAAAAAAGCCCTAGGCTTGGGAGGAAAATTGGAGTGGAATATGACCACACAAGGATGAAAGTAAAAGAAGGGATAGGATTATGAATAATGTAATAAATATGAATATATTGTATATATGCATGCACATTTAATAACAATCTACACACTGTGTACAATAATATATATATTCTATATAGAGAAAATATTATATATGAATAGGGACAATATTTTGTGAAAGAGTAATTATGAAAAAACAACAGGAAGAGAAACCATCAGCCCTGGCACACAGTACTCCAACTCTGAAGCAAATGTGTCTGACACATTTGCCAGGCTTTTTCTTGGTGATGTGCCTGGATTTGCCTGTTTGAACTTGGCCTGTTTATCTTATCCCCTTTTCCTACTTCATTGTCCCCGCCAATGGAAAAATTTCACCTAGTGAATCACACTTATAAACTAATCTTCAACCCAAAGAAGTATTAAGTCACATTAGATTTATGTATAATTATATTATTTTGATTTTTAGGTATGTTAGATCCCAACCACATTTCGGCCTACATCCACTATTCTCTCAAACCCTCCAACTCCTCTCTTCCCCAGAGCAACTTCCCCTCTGTTTTCCTACCAAACAAACAAACACCAGGCCTCCCTAGCTATATCAATGGAGCATAGCATAAGAAAATGCAATAAGGTTAGGCCTTATTATATCAAGGCTGAACAAAATTCACTAGAAGTAAAAGGATCCTAAAAAGAGGCAAAATACCAAAAATGACCCCACTCCCACTGCTGAGTCCCACAAGAACACTGAGATATAAAACCATTAAGGGTCCATAATTGTTGCTTCAGTCTCTTTGAGACCCTATGCACCTTAAGGGGAGAGAACAACACCCATGGGTACCACTTGGCCTGCCACATGAGTTCGGAGCAGAACTAAGCATATCCTTTCCTATTGAAGTCAGACAAGGCAGTCCAGATAAGGAAAAGGGGTCCAAGGGATGGGTGTAAGTATCTGTATCTGCCTCAGTCAGCTCCTGTTGGGCCTCTCAGAGGGCAGCCATGCTAGGCTCCTGTCCGTAAGCACACCATAACATCATTAATAGAGTAAGGCCTTGGTGCCTCCCAATGAAGTAGATCCCAAGTTGGGTCCATTACTGCACTGCCTTTCCCTCTGTCTCTTCTCTAATATTTTTCTCTGCAGTTCTTTTAGACAGGAACAATTCTGGGTCATAAATTTTGACTAGGGGTGGAAGCCCCATCCATCCCTCTACTTAAGGCACTGTGTATCTACTGGAGGTGGATGCTACAAATTCCTTTCCTTACTTTAGGGAATTTTATCTAAAATCATTCCCATTAAGTAAAGAGAGTCTCTCACACCCCAGGTCTCTGGTACTCCTTTCTAGAGGGACCCTCCCTGTACCTGTCACCAAGCGAGACTGCATATTTCCATTCACTCTACTGGCCTTTTGGGCTTCTCTCCTATCCCCACAACTCAACACCTGATCCTGTTCTCCTTTTCCCCTCCCGAGCAATCCCCTCTCACATCAAGGTCCCTTCCCTCCCTAGGCCTTCCTTGATTATTTTCTTTGCCCTTCTAAGTGGGATTGAACCATCCTCACTTTGGTCTTTCTGCTTGTTAAAATTCTTAAATACTTTTTGGCTAATGTCCACTTATTAGTAAGATGATACCATGCATATCCTTTTGGGTCTGGGTTTCCTCACTCAGGATGATATTTTCTAGTTCCATACATTTGCCTGCAAAACTCATGATATCCATGTTCTTAATAGCTGGTTAGTATTCCATTGTGTAAATGAACCACAATTTCTGTATCCATTCTTCAGTTGAGGGACATCTGGGATTTTTTCAGCTTCTGCTTTTATAAATCAGGCCTTTATAAACAGAGTTGAACATGATTCCCTGTGGTATGGTGGGGCATCTTTTGGATATATGCCCAAGAGTGGTACAGCTGGGTCTTCAGTTAGATCTTTTTCCAATTTTCTGAGAAACCAAGAGACTGATTTCCAGAGTGGTTGTACCAGTTTGAAAACTCACTAGCAATGGAGGACTGTTCCTCTTTCTCCATATCCTCACCAGCATGAGCTGTCACTTGAGTTTTTGATCTTAGTCATTCTGATTGGTGTGAGGTGGAATTTCAGGGTCGTTTTGACTTGCATTTCCCTGGTGACTAAGGATATTGAACATTTTTTTTTCATTTTTTTATTGGATATTTTCTTTATTTATATTTCAATTGTTATCCCCTTTCTTGGTCCCCACCCCCACCCCAAGAAACCTCCTATCCCATCCCCACTGCTTTCTTTGAGTGCTTCTTGACCATTGGAGAATCCTCTGGAGAATTCTTTGTTTAGTTCTGTACTCCAACATGTAATAGGGTTATTTGGTTCTCTGTGGTCTAACTTTTTGAGTTCTTTGTATATTTTGGATATTAACCATCTATTGGACATAGGATTCGTAAATATCTTTTCCCAATCTTTAAGTTGCCATTTTGTCCTATTGGCAGGGTCCTTTGTCCATTTGTCAATTGTTGATCTTAGAGCCTGAGCCACTGATGTACTGTTCAGGAAATTTTCCCCTGTGCCAATGAATTTGAGGCTCTTTCCCACTTTCTCATCTATTAGATTCAGTATATCTGGTTTGATGATGAGGTCCTTGATCTACCTGGACTTGAGCTTTGGAGAAGATTGTAAATATGAATATATTTTCATTTTTCTTCATACAGACATCAAATTAAAAAAGCACCATTTATTGAAAATGCTCGCTTTTTTCCCGTTGCATGTTTTTTGGCTTCTTTGTCAAATATGAAGAGACTATAAGGGTGTGGTTTTATTTCTGGGTCTTCAGTTCTATTCAATTGATTGAACTGTATCAATATCATGAAGCTTTTATCACTATTGCTCTATAGTACAGCTTGAGGTTAGGTGTGATAATTCCCCAAGAATTTCTTTGATTGTTAAGAATCGTTTTCCCTCTCCTGGGTTTTTTGTTTTTCTGTATGAAATTGAGAGTTTTTCTTTCCATATGTGTGAAGAATAGTGTTGAAATTTTGATAGGAATTGCATTGGATCTGTAGATTGCTTTTGGTAGGATGATCAGTTTTACTATGTTAATCCTACTAATTCATGATCATGGGAGATCTAGCCATCTTCTGAGTGAGGTCTTCTTCAATTTCTTTCTTGAAAGGATTGATGCTCTTGTCATGCAGATCTTTGACTTGTTTGGTTAGAGCTAAACAGATATTTTATATTGTTTGTTGAATATTGTGAAAGGTGTGGCTTCCCTATTATATTTCTTAGCCTGTTTATCATTTGTATAAAGGAAGGGTACTGATTTGCTTGAGTTAGTTTTATATCCCTCCCATTTCCTGAAATTGTTGTTCAGCATTAGAAGTTCTCTGGTATATTTTTTGGGGTTGTTTATGTATACTATCATAACATCTACAACTTATGATAGTAGTCAAGACTACTTCTTTTTCAGTTTTTTTCTCCTTGATCTCCTTTGGTTGTCCTATTGCTCTGGCTAGAACTTCAAGTAATATATTGAATAGATATGGGGAGAGTGAGCATTCTTGTCTTGGCCCTAATTTTAATGGAATTGCTTCAAGTATCTCTCCATTTAATTTGATATTGGCTGTTGGTTTGTTGTATATTGCTTTTATTATGTTTATGTATAGGCCTTGAATTCTTGATTTCTCTAATACTTTTAACTTTAAATACTTTTTTACAAGGAGTTTTGTATTTTGTCAAATGTTTTTTCAGCATCTAAGGAGGTAATCATGTGATCTTTGAGTTTGTTTATATAGTGGATTTTCATATATTGAACCAACCTTGCATCCCTAGGATGAAGTCTACTTGTTCATACTTGAAGCCTACAAGTTCATCATACTTGTGGTGAATGATGGTTCTGATGTGTTCTCGGATATTGTTTGCTAAGATTTTATTAGGTATTTTTGTATCAATACTCATGCATCAATATTCTTAAGCTAAATTGGGCTTTCTTTTTTGGGTCTTTGTGTGGTTTAGGTATCAGAGTAACTACGGTGTCATAGAATGAATTAGGCAGTGTTTCTTCTGTTTCAAATTTATGTAATAGTTTGAAGAGTATTGGAATTAGGTCCTTTTTGAAGGTCTGGTAGAATTATGCACTAAAACCATCTGCCCCGATGTTTCTTTTGGTTAGGAGGACTTTAATGACTTCTTATATTTCCTTACAGTATATGTGCCTGTTTTGATAGTTTACCTGCTTTTGCTCTAACTTTGGTGTGAATAACATATGTCTAGAACATCATCCACTTTGTCTGGATTTTCCAATTTTGTTTCCAGTAAAGGTTTTCTCTAGTAAGATCAGATTATTTTTTTTTAATTTCCTCAGTTTCTATTATTATGTCTCCATTCTAGTTTCTGATTTTGTTAATTTGGCTCCTGTCTGTGTGTCCTTTAGTTAGTTTGCCTAAGGGTTTATCTATCTTTTTGATTTTCTCAGAAAAACAGCTTTGGGTTTTGATGATTCTTTATATGGTTCTCTTTGTTTCTAATTGGTTGATTTCTGCCCTGAGTTTATTTCCTGCCCTCTACTTCTCTTGGACATGTTTTCTTCTTTTTGTAGAGCTTTCAGGTATGCTGTTAAGTTTCTAGTGTTGCATCTTTCTAATTTCTTTATGAGGCACTTAGTGGTCTGAATTTTCTTCTTAGCACTGCTTTCATTGTGTCTCATAAATTTTGGTATGCTTTGTCTTCATTTTCACTGAATTCTAGAAAGTTTTTAATTTCTTTATTTCTTTCATGACCAAGTTATCATTGAGTAGAGAGTTGTTCTGTTACCATGAGTATGTGGGCGTATTGTTGTTTTTGTTGTTATTGAAGTCTAGCCTTTTTTTGTGGTGGTCTGATAGGATGAATGGGATTATTTCAATCTTATTGTGTTGGTTGAAGCTTGTTTTGTAACCAAAACAGTTTTGGAGGAGGTACCATGAAGTGATGAGGATAAGGGATATTCTTTTGTTTTAGGGTGAAATATTCTGTGATATCTGTTAAATTCATTTGGTTGATAACATCTATTAGTTTGAGTATGTCTCTGTTTAGTTTCTCCTTTAATGATGTATCCATTAATGAGAGTCAGTTATTAAAGTTGGAATACTTTTTGCCAGTCTTTTACTCTCAGGTAGTACCTGTCTTTGTCTTTGAGTTGTGTTTCATGTATGCATCAAAATGCTGGATCCTGCTTGCGTATTCAATCTCTTAGCTTATGCCTTGTTATTTGGTAATTGATTCCTTTGATGTTGAGAGATATTAAAGGCAAATGATTGTTACTTCCTGTTTTCTTTGATGTTGGATGTGGTGTCATCTTTGTGTGATTCTCTCCTTTTGGGTTTGTTGTGAGATGATTAATTTCTTGTTTTTTTCTTGTGTGTCATACTCTCCTTGTGTTAGAGTTTTATTTCTAGATTCCTCTGTAGGGCTGGGTTAATAGATAGATGTTGTTTTAATTTGTTTTTGTTATGGAATATTTTGGTTTCTCCATCTAGGATGATTGAGTGTTTTGCTAGGAACAGTAGCCTGGGGTGGTCTTTATATTCTCTTATGGTCTTCATGACATCTGTCCAGGATCTTCTGGCTTTTAGAGTCTCTGTTAAGAAGCCTGGTGTAATTTTGATGGGTCTGCCTTTACATGTTACTTGACCTTTTTCCCTTATAGCTTTTAATCTTCTTCTTTTGTTCTGTGCATTTAGTATTTTGATAATTATGTGATGGAAGGATTTTCTTTTCTGGTCTAATATATTTGGCATTCTGTAGGCTTCTTGTAAATCTATGGGCATCTCTTTCTTTAGCTTGGGCAATTTTTCTTCTATAATTTTGTTGAAGATGTTTTCTGGTCCTTTGATATGGAAATCTTCCCTCTTTTCTATTCCTATTTTTTTCTTGTGTGTAATACTCTCCTTAGAGTTTGGTCTTTTCATTGTATCCTGGATTTTCTGGATGTTTTGGTTAGGAGCTTTTTATACTTTTTATTTTCTTTGACCATTCTGTCACTATCTCCTTTACTATCTTCTTCACCTGAGGCTCTTTCTTCTGTTCTCTTTTATTCTGTTGATAGTACTTGCATCTGTAGCTCCTGGCCTCTTTCCTAGGTTTTCGATTTTCAGTGTTCCCTCCATTTGTGGTTTCTTTATTGTTTCTACTTCCATTTTTAGGTCTTGGACTACTTTCTTCAATTCCTTCACCTGTTTGTGTTTTCTTGTATTTCTTTAAGGCATGCATTTGTCTCCTGTTTAAGTGCTTCTACCTGTTTTTTCTCCCAGTATTTCTTTAAGTGAGTTATTTATATCCTCCTTAAAGATCTCTATTTTCTTCATGAGATGGGGTTTAAAGTCAGCATCATGATTTTTAGGTGTATTGGTGTATCTCTGGCTTTCTGTGGTGGGAGAACGGGCTTCTAATGGTGTCAAAGTATATTGTCTTCTGTTGCTTATGTTCTTGTTCTTGCCTCTTGCTACTGGTTATCTCTGGTGTTAACTAGCCTAGGTGTCCCTGTCTGGAGCCTGCCTCCTGTACCTGTATTGCACAAGATCCTCTGAATGACCTGTGTTCTTGGCTGCAGCAGATCCTCTTGGAGACCTGCAAACTCTAGAGTGTTGAGAACAGCAGAGATGCTGATCTGCCCAGCACCAGCAGAGGTGCAGACCAGAAGGGATATGGGGTTAGTGCAGAAGGAGGTGTTCTGTGTCCACTG
>JADRCC010508257.1:0-18216 GCA_019843855.1 Hylomyscus alleni
CCTTTCTGGTGTTGTTGAACTTGGTATGAAATACTTAGTATTCTCATTTAAGATTTTTATGCCTGTGTTCATCAAGGAATTTGGCTTAATTTTTTTTTCTGTTTGTGGCATCTTTATTTGGTTTTGGTACTAGGGTAATCTGGATTTGTAGAATCAGTTTAGAAGTGTACTTTTCATTTATAAGGACTAGTGTGAGCATCCCCATTTCTTCAATGGTCTGATAGAGGTTGTCCACATTTCTTTGTGGCCTTGGACTTTCTTCTGTTTAGAGATTTTTAAAAATTACCACTTTACATTTTTATTTATCTACTAATACGTTTTAAAAGTTATTGTCTTGATTTTGATAGGTCATGTGTGTCTAGCATTAACAATTCGTATATAAGAGAGTTCTCAGGGCGTCTGTCTTTCTAGGCCTAGGTTACCTCAGTATAATATTTTATAGACATACTCATTTACTTGTAAATGCCATAATTTCTTTAGTTTCTTTGCCAGTAAATAAAATTTCATTGTGTGTATGAACATTTTTTTATTATTCATTCATCCATTGATGGACATTTAAGTGTATTCCATTTGTAAAATGCACATGGAGGTGCATATATCTTTATTGTAGAGCCTGGAGTCCTTTGGGTATAGGCTCAGAAGATGTGTCTGAGTTATATTTATATGGCAGTTCTATATTTAATTTTTGAGGATTGTCCACTCTGATTTTTATAGTGGCTGCATCAGTTCATACTCCCACACACAGCAAATAAAGGTCCCTCTTCTCCTACATCCTTACCAGCATTCATACTGATTCATTTTCTTGGTGATACTCATTCTGGTTGGAGTGAGATGAAATGTCAAAGTTGCTTTAAATCTGCAATTCCATGCTGGTTAAACACTTTAAAAATATTTACCACTTGTTTTGAGAATTTGATGTTCAGTTTCATAGGTTATTTTTAATCAGATTGTTTAGATCTCTGTTTTATGTAGGAATTTACTGACATGAACTTCCCTTTTAGACTCTGTAGTAAAATGAATAAAAAAAAAGTCCTCCATTGGCTCACATTTGAACAGTTGGTCCACTTTTGGTGACGTTGCTTGAGAATGTGATTGAACCTTCAGGAGGTTCAGCCTTGCCTGAGTACATACCTTAAGGTGGACTTTTGAGCATTTATAGCCTCAGCCACTTCCAGTGTGCCCTGCCATGTGATTAAGATGTGATCTCTTCTTGCTCCTGCCACCTCATCTGCCATTGATGGACTCTCCTCCTTATGGAAGCCAAAATAAACTCTACTATATGCTGCTTTCAGCCACAGTATTTTGACATAACAACAAAAATGTAACTAATATAGATCTGCTTTTGATTTTTTTAAATCTAGTATTGTGAGTCGGTACTGGGATGGACAATAAATAACAGGAGGAAGTGACAATGCAGCAGGATCTTAAGGCCAGCTCCTCTGAACAGGAGGTCCTCATTGGTCCTTACAGGATCCTCAGGACCCTTGGCACAGGTAACTTTGCACAGGTGAAACTGGCCGTCCACCTCCATACAGAGGTGCAAGTTGCTCTGAAGACTCTGGAAAAGGATAAAAAGAATGCTACTCTGATTTCAAATGAGCTAGAGATCATGAAATTAGTAGACCACCCTAATATAACCAAATTGTTCCATGTCATGGAAACCACTGAACACATCTGCCTGGTTATGGAGTATGCTTCTGGTGGTGATCTGGCTGGTCGCATCATAGAGGTGAGCTACATTCATGAAGAGGAGGCCCGACACATCTTCACACAAATAGTTTGTGCAGTTAGTTACTGCCATGAGAATGGCATTGCACACAGGGACATCAAACCAGAAAACATTCTGATGGATGCAAATAGAAACATCAAACTGTGTGACTTTGGTCTGGCCATCAAGGTTAACATGGAGCAGAAGTCGACAGTGTTCTGTGGCACCCTTCCATACTGTGCTCCAGAACTTTTCAGCATCCAAAGCTATGACCCTAGGGCACTTGATATCTGGAGCATGGGGGTAGTACTATACATCATGGTGACAAAGCACTACCCATTCAAAGCAACAACATATGACAAGATGAAGGAGGAGATGCAAGACCCACATTACTATATTCCACCAAAGCTCCCAGCCCACATTGCTAACCTCATTGTACAGTTGTTCACTATTGATCCTGTGCAGAGGCCCAAGATAGGTGACATTATGAAACATCAGTGGCTGCAGGGCAGTGAGGAGTTTTCAAAAATGAACCTATCCCAAGAAACACTGAGCAACAAGCCCAACCCCAGTATCATGGCAGCTATGGGGGCCATGGGCTACAGCCCTGAGGATATCACAGACTCTCTATATAAACAAAAATTTAATAGCATCATGGCAACTTACTTAATTTTAAAACATCAGTCACCCTGTGGGGACAACGCTAACCACAAGGTTAAACTCATGCAGCCTAGCATTGGCATGATGCCCACAGATCCTCCCACTGTCCATCTCTTCCTAAAGAAGATAGGGAATGAGCCTGACAATTCCACTTCTGCCTCTCCAGCAAAAGACCAGTCCCACAACGATGACAAGCTTGTAAGGAAGGACAGCAAGAATCATAGCATGACTGATGTTCTGTGCTGCCAGCAGATGAACCTGCTTCCCCAAACAGCTGCCCAGTACAGTCCTGTGCAGCATCACCAGGAGCTTCTCTTGAATAGTAGCTTGCAGAAGAGAGGCACAGCTTCCAGTGTTGTGTCCTGTGGTCCTGTGCAGCATGATGATGAACAGCTCTTGAACAGAGGCTTGCAGAAGAGAAACGTGGCTTGTAGTACTGTGTCCTGTTGTCCTGTGCAGTTTGACCATGAGCAGCTCTTGAACAGCAGCTTGCAGATGAAAGAAATGGTTTCTAAGGCTGTGTCCTGTGGTCCTGTGCAGTATGACCGTGCACAACTCCTGAGGAGCAGCTTGCAGAAGAGAAGCACAGCTTCCAAGGCTGTATCCTCTGGTCCTGTGCAGTATGATGATGAGCATCCCCTGAGCAGCAGCTTGCAGAAGAGAAACATGGTTTCTAGGGCTGTGTCTTGTGGTCCTGTGGAATATGATGAGCAGTTCTTGAGCAGCAGCTTCCAGAAGAGAAACATGACATCAAAGGCTGTGTCCTGTGGTTCTATGCAGAATGACCATGAGCAGCTCCTGAGCAGCATCTTGCAAAAGAAAAGCATGGTTTCCAAGGCTGTGTCTTGTGGTCCTGTGCAGCATGACCATGGACAACTCCTAAGCCGCTCCATGCAGAAGAGAAACACAGTGGCTTCCAGGGATGTGTCCTCAGGCGCAGCGTCCTCCATAGGTACTCTTTCTGAGTACCACATCTTCCAGGATGATCCCCAGGATGAATCCCTGACTAAGTGCAGCTCATACCTCCACAATATAGCATCTGTATTGAGCTCTGAGGATATGACCACCACAGATAGTCATCACAAGGATAGAAGCTTGTCCTTGCAGGAAACATCTGAACCAAATTTTGCCAGTACCTCTCTTCAAAACCTATTGGGTGGGTGGAAGCAGGTGAAGAGAAGGACGGCGAAGTGTTTAAGGAGGTTATGCTGCTGTCTGCCAGCCCAAAGGAGAAGCTGCACTTCCCAGAGGACAGTGGTTCCACAGGAGGCAGGAGAAAGTGGAGTTACAGAAAACCAGGTGTCAGAGGACAGTGGAGTCACACAAAACCAGGTGAGGGGGGTTGGTGGAGTCATACAAAACCTAGTGTGGGGGGAGAGTGGAATCACACAAAACCAGGCAGTGAACATCAAGATGCCCTTCTGCAGTTTATATGTATTTTCTAGTATCCTTGGCAGCTGACACACGATAATTGTACCTACTTCTAGCATATGTACCACATCCTGTGCTGCCAGCAAATGAGGACCCACTCTCCTGACCTCATAGCATTCTCCTTATGTGATACATGAGAAAGTTGAATAGAGGTAGATGGCAGAGGATGATGACCAGAATTTGGGGGAGGGGACAGCTTGAGTGGGGTGTTGACTATAGGGAGCAGTGATGTAGAAGGGAAGAGTCAGGTAGGGGGCTCTGCATAGCAGAAGTCCACAAGTTAGCTACAGCACAGTACATCCCATAGGATTCAGCCACAAGACAGTGTCTTTCAATGCTTTTAAGTGATAAGCCTCCGTGTATGCTGAACCACAGGGTGAGGAATCTGCCCCGGGTGCACTGAGACAGTAACAGTGGGAGGCAGGCAGGACATCTATGTGGCAGTGTGTCTACAAGTTCTGCACAGAAGGCTTTGTCCTGCATAGGAGGTAAGTGAATTATTATAGGCTGCTCCCCAGAAATCCCAGCCAGGAGGGACTCCAGCATTCCGCAGCATCCTGCTTAGAGTGGAGGTTGAGCTGAAAGCATGCCTGATGCTACCTGGAGCATTACCCTCACTTGGGGCAAACATTGAAGATACTTGATGAGACACATGCCCCTGCCCTGCTCATCTGTCTTTCTCTCATGTTTCTGTGTGAGAGAAGATGGCTTAGCACATTGGAGGAACAGTCTTCTCACCAGAGAGTTACTAGCTAGCCTACCCCACTGTTCCAAGGTAGGCTAGCTAGATTGAGTACACACCCCAAGCAGTCTGTTGGGACAAGCTAATAACATTTATTAGAGTGTCCAGCTCTACTAGGACAGTCTCAAGAGACCTCCTGATATAGATTGTGAGATCTTTGTACAGACTTTGGAAAGGACCTTGATTCTTCAGGGCTTTGGTTCCTCCCTGTAAATTGACCTTGCAATGGTTTTACTCATAGTTTTGCTGGCATAGAGTCACCTTGGTGGGGTGCTCTCAAACTGTCACACAACAGAAGATGCAGCATCTGTTGGTCCTATGGTACTGGGAATTCCAGTGTGACCAGATTGTTGGCAGCCTTGATGGGGTAAGCATCAGGAGACAGAATGATGTGTGGTTAGGAGGCAGTGAAGTGCCTGTGTCCGGAAGTCTCTTCACATTGTTTTCAGAGTGCCTGAATCCTGTGACCAGGGCAGAGTAAAGCTTGGGGGAAACCTGAGCTGGATAGTGTCCCCACTTCCTCAATCTCCCCTGGTAGGTGCTGGTGGTGTTACCTGTCCCATGGTCCCGCCTCCCTACCAAGCCAGAGGACCCAGTCTCACAGTATCCTGGGGCAGTGGGTCAGAAAGGGGAAGGAGGCCATTTGCTCTTCTGTCTGACTAGACAGTGCCAGCAGGTTGAAGAATATGTGTCACTAAGCTGTGCAGCTGAGGCGCTGTTCCACTTTTGAGAGGTGAGTGGCCCTTGCCAGACCTAGGGCATAGCAATCTCAGACGCCTTTGCTACTAGCTGAGGAATTGATTTGAACCCAGTACCCACCTTTAGGGTCAGGCCTAGGTGGAAAGATTAATCATCATCCGGCTGGGGCTTTTAGCTAGCGGTGTCAACTTCTGTGTTTGGCCATACAAGTTGTCCTCATGTCCTTCTAGGCACTTTGTGGTAGAAAGCTTCTCATTGTACTGAAGGGTGGCCACCCCTCAACACTGAATGTATGGGCCAAATGTGGGGGCTCTCATTGCTCAAGATGTCACTGAACCCACTAAATACTGGTCTCTGTGAGAAGACAAGTTTTATGGTTCTGGTCTAAGCTCAACACTGGCATGTGTATAGGGGAAGGCATGTGCCAGCTTGCCTCAACATTTGGGACAGCAGTGACTGGCCCTGCATCACAGTGGAGCAAAGGCCAACTGAGAGAGTACACAGCTGTGGCTTTGGAAGGACCTTGAAAACAGCTCACCTCCACTCTGGCCTTCTGTGCTCAGACTACCATGGAGAAAGCTTATGCTAAAGATGGACAGCATCTCCTCACACTGTATAGCATGGCAAAGCATTCTGTCACTGGCCAGCCCCTTTGTCTGCACTGGGTCTAGGACCATGAGCACAAAGTGAGCCTCACACAGCCAGGCATGCAAAACAGGCCCTGAGAGACTGAGCAGCTTGCTTATGGGACCAGAATGTGTCCAGGTCGTCAGGTGACTACTGAGCTAGGCCCTTGGAGCTTCATTCCATTGAAATTGAGGCCTGGGCAAGGGGGAGATGACAGCTCTTTTCCTGTTAGGAAACGCCTAGGGAGACAATCTAGAGAGTCAAGTGTGTTAGTGCTAACTAGTGGTCTTTTGGGAAAGAGGCTGAGTCTGGAGACCATGGCAATGGATAGGTATCCCTTCAGGGTATGGTCATGTTCTTACTGTTCAGGAAACAGTGCTGCAGCCTTTTATCTTCAACCTGAGATAAGATAGTCAGGCAATGAACAGTCCCTGAAACCCAGCATCCACTCACTGCTTGCCTACTCATTTCCTGAGCTGCTGGAGGTACAAATGCAGTCACTAGCAGCGACTATGTGCCAGGATCTTTCTTTACACCATCCCAAAGTAACCCACTGATGTCCACCTCACAGGGAAGGAAGCTGCGTGTCGAAGATGTTTGGTAGCTTGCTCTTTGGGACAGAGAATGTTTCGAAGGGGTGCTTTTAAAGTTCTGAGCCAAGCCTTTAGGTCCCAGCAACAATGCACAATGTGGCAACATCTGGGTCCCTTGGAGTTTCAGAAGAATTTCTGCTTTTGAGGTTCTTCTTCAGCACATATGAAGAACCTGAATTCAGTGTCATTCAGGGTTACAAGACGAGAGCAATTCATCGTGACTCACTCCTCTGCTTCTACTTATTAGGAAGTTTGTTCCTGTCCTTAAGTGTGATGAGGATTATACTGCTTAGTGATGAAGCTTCTCTCTTCAGCCCTAATATGCTTTTACAAACACTCAAAACACAACCAGGAGCATGATTATCGGAGTGAATTAAGGCAGAGGACACAATAGCAATAGACTACGGCAAGTGCTGTGGAATTCATCCTTCAGAGAGGACTGGTATGAGGATCAGAAATGACCACTGCTGAGCACTGTATTAACCAAAGGGCATAGGTTTTCACAAAAGCAATCTGCAGTGACGTGCCAGCTGAGGATTTGGGAAGTGGCTCAGAGTCTCAGCACAGACCCAATACAGCCTAAGGGGGCTTATGAAAACCCCACAGTTTGCCCTGATAGCCACTTCAATGATAGTCCTCATTGAAGTTATCCTCCTATGAGACCCACATCTAGCAATGGCTATTGCTTAACTGATGAGCAGGCTTGGTCAGGCCAGCTTGTCATAGCTGTTTACTCATCAAGAGCCCCCACACAAGGACTTGTCTCCAACTCTTGTGAGTACACATGAGACCTGAAAAAAACTTCCTTCAACTGTGTATTATAATAAATGTGGAATTTTACAAGTTAGGCTTGGTAGTATAGGTGTAGTCTTAGCTGTGAGAATTGTGCAGTGTTCAGGGCTGATGCAGGAGGATTGTCAGTTAAACACCACTTGGGCCACGGGGCATTCAGGACCAGTCTGCCTAAAATACCATGTATAAAGAGGGCCATGGATGCAGCTCTGTGGTGGTATGCTTCTCTTGGCCTGGAGAGACTGGAGTTTCAATCCAAACTACAACAAAGGAAGTCAAAGACTGCAGCAGGGCTTCCATGGGAGCAGAGCCCATTACCAGAGGGCTGGAGTCTGGTTGATGATGTCAGCTGAATGTCTCCTAGCTGACTGTGGATCTTGCCTTCAAACCACACTTGAGTGGCCCCAGCCAACTGAGGGCTAGTCCAGCCTTGTCACCTGTGTCATTAAGGAAGCTGGAAGATCCCCTTAAGAAAATACAATTTGGAAGCTAGCTCTAGAGACTGGATAAATAATTCAGAGAGCTCAAGACTGGAAAATAGCTCTCTGCTAGCGGTTTGTAGGGCAGACCATTGCCTGGCTCTAGGAAGACCCACTAGACCGGACAGGTTATGAGATGGTGATGGCAGGGATTCCTGGAGCCTCTAGTCTGCTTTCTCCCAGGAACAGTCAGTAAACCTAGGGAAGATCCGGCACCCTGGCGTCTGGAGTCTCCAGGTTCATCCCTTGAATCCTCTTTCCCCATGGAACAGTGCAGACCAAAAGCAGCAGCCACATCATTTTCATCAAAATTACCTTTGCTCACTGTAACTCACCAACTGCAAAATTGGTTCACTAGCCCTCCATTCCCCCCATTCTATCCTTTCCTCACCCCAATGCCTCTTCCTTCTAGTTCTAAGACAAGCTGGTAAGCAGGAAGGAGTCTTTGGCTTTTAAGGTGCAGGATAGAAGCCCAGTCAACTCTCTGTTAGGCCCACCTTGAGGAGACATCACACAGGTGGCTCAGTGTTTCTTCCTTTTCCTCATATGGTTCCAAGTGACTTACATTTCCTCTGCTGAGACTGTGAGAGACAAGCACTTCCAGAGCTGAGGATAGCTAGGCCTCTTAGCCATAGGAACTGAACCTCCAATGAGAGCTCAAGTTTTAGGTTTGGTAGCTGGAGGAGGATCAGGGCTGAGGTCCATGCTCTGGGGATGTGAGGACTGGGAGGCATCTCTAGGATCAGGGTGATCTGTGTTGGGACTCATGTGGCTGGACAGTCTCCAGGGCACCAGCTAGTATTAGGGGGACAAGAGGAAATATGGACTGTGGAGCTCCTCCTTGCTCTACTCAGTGGCTTGCAGGACTCCTTGGTAGCAGAGGGTCCTCTGAATCTCCCTGTACATCTGGAACCTTGGATTTGAGAATGGGTTCCATGGCCATTGGCAGAAACACTGGATAGAGTGGCTTCCAGTAAGGGTGGCTCTTGATTCCTCTGCAAGACAGTAACAGGATTAGGCCCAAGCATCTATACACCATACATCAGTGGTCCTGGGACACTAGTGGTCTCAGAAAGCCATCTGGGTCTGTGAACTGACCCCTCTTTGAGGACCATGGTCATGGCCAACACAGAAGCATTCAAGGCTGCTTAGGAAGAATGAGGCTTGGGAGGTGCTGTCATGCCCTGCTCCTTTCCTAAGCCAGGTGACACTTCTCCAGCAGCTGCAGGAGGAAATCAGCAAGGGTGACTCAGCCCCATGCAGGAAGGGCCAGAGCATTGGGGTGGAGGTAGGAAAGGGAGGAGACAACTATCCAGGTTGGAGAGAGTGGGGGGCTGTGATGCCTTGCTGGGATCCAGAGTCTCTCATCTTCTCCACACCTACCCTCCCCATCTGGGACAGCCCCAGCCTTAACAGCAGGGTCTCTTCCCTCTTCTGTCCTCTAATCTTCTTGGACCTTCTGTCTTCCTAGTGTTACTCTTTGCCCTGGTTGCCTGGTGTCTTGCTGTCTTCTGCCTGGCCTTGTATCCTGTTGTCTCTTATTTACTCCTTGCCTACCGTGTTCTACCTGGTGTCTCACTGGCTCTTGCTTATCTATTGCCACTTTCTCTTCCCTTCCCTGACTACATGATCAACATTGACTTCTTCCTCCTCTTCCAGATCCTCTGTTAGAGCCATTTCTATCTCTGGTCTAGGGAGAGGGTTTCAGCCACAAAGTGGGGTTTTGTAATGGCCTCTACCTGTAACATGAATGCTGAGGGCAGGAAGAAAGTCTAGGAGACCTCCAAGGGAATCAACAAGCAAAGCCTGGTACTTCCCGGTCCATATGACACAGCTGACATGTCATGATGACAACCATTACGCACACGCAGGTGGTCAAGTGTGAACATAGATGCACCCACAGATTTGACGCAGGTACAGGTGTGCGTCTGCACACCAGTTGCGCAGCAAAGAAGCAGGCTTAGATCTAAAGACCTAGAATGCCATACCCAGAACCTGGCTAACACCAGGGCTCCAGAGGCTTGTTCAACAAAGTTTTCTTGTGACCACAGCTCAACCTGTGTAGCCTGGATCAGGCTGTGTGTGATTCATCCTCTTCTTGTTCTGGCTTAGTGTTTCCATTTTCCACCCTTTCTTCAGGCTCTTTTGCAGTAGGTTCTGGGAGCCCTCCAGCCAGTGCATGATGTCCACACACTTCTGACCAGATTCAGACAGGAGCTCTGCGAGGGCTTTAGTCTCTGGTGGCTGCAGGTATCTGGAGGTCAGCAGGTAGGTTACCAGTGTAACACTTCATGGTAAGTTTTTATAGAGGTGCATGCTGGGAGATAAGAGAATATGCTGGAGTAGGAATTTGGTTCAGGTTCACCTCAGCCATGTCAAGGAGAGAAGGGTTCAGGGGAACTGCACTGGGCTAAAATAAACCAGGACAACTTAGTCCTAATGGCCTGTAAGAGGGAACCTTGTAAGAGGAGCCTCCTGGGGGAGCTATGTGGGAGAATATTTGAATCACCAACATCCAGTTATTCTGCAGACCAGTGCCGAGCTCCTGAGTGTAAGGTGACAGGAAAGAGGAGCAATGTTCTTAGCCAGGTCATCAGAGACCCCAGGCTGCATGGCGCTAGTTAGCTTGCACAGCAAATGCCCCATTCTGAAGGAAGAGGCCAGTGAATGGGACAGTAGAAAGCTGTGACTGATTTGGCCTCTGTGTGGACACCTACACATGTGGAAAGCCCTACCTGGATCTTCAACAACGTCTTTAGCAACAGGACATTAAAGAGTCCTGTGTCAGTGGTGTGCAGGAGCAGGTTCTGGAAGGCTCTCATCATCTTCAACCTTGGGTTCTCCCCATCTCCTCTGTGCTCTCAAATTCTGTGAAACCTAGCCATGGAGCTCAGTCTGAGGTGAGATGGAGGCCATGACCAGCTTCTAGCTCTGGAGGACTGCTAAGGGCAGGCATGTGAAGAAAGGTCCCGGAGTGGGCTGGTCCAGTTCCAAAGAGATTCCTGCTGATCTCAGGCAGAATCGCAGTTCTGAGGACATCTGAAATCCCTTAGGATCTGCAGGAATCCAGTTCTGTTGATGTCCTACGTCAAGTCATCTCTCCTTCAGGCCCATCCTGACTCTGCCCAGGACTCCATAGAAGAACTGCCTGACAAGCTGGCCAGGGATATGACTAGCAGAGTATATCAGAGATCTTGGACCAGATCCAGAGATGCTGAAGCTGAGACTGGGAGAACTGGGATGACCTGGCAGAAGACAGGGGCCCCGGAGATGTCAGGAGAGAGCAGAGGGGAAGCTGAGAGGTGTGGCTCCTTCACTGTGAAAGCTTGTGTGCATGAGGGCATCACATGGTGCAAAGGCAGAAAGAGAGACAATCCTCAGAGTGTCTAAGAGGCAACCTTCCTCTCTGCATGATCTTCCCATTTTCATCACCGTTACAGATATAATCAAGTGGGGTTTGTTGAACAGCCGCACATTACTTTCAAGACACCAACTTCCAGTCAAAGGCTTGGCACAAGGCTGGCAGGCTGTTCCCTTGAACAACTCCCAGTGCTGTAGGATGTAGCATAGTACTGAGTGGGTCACTTCTCCCACTCCGACCAGCAACATGAGTGCAGACCATGACCAGTGAGACCTGAGACCAGTAGAGCTTCTGAGATCAGTAGAGCTTCTGAGACCATAGGGCAGAGAACGCCCAGCATCCTAGGCAATGAGAACAACCTCCTGGGCAGCAAGGTTCTCTCCAAGAGGAGGGCCTCATCCTGGCAGTGTTTGGGTAAGTAGCCCACTGGAACCATCTCTAGAAGAGCAATCCCCTCTTCTCCACCACACAACCTCTTTCCCAGACTCCCTGACTCACTTATCTTCCATTCCATGGAGCATCATTTGTTCAGAATGGCTTGAGTGTTGCCATTCCTGCAGGCCCCTCCACAGGCTTTTCTCCACATTCATGATGGGCATCCAGCCAGCCACTGGGCTGTAATTCATTAGAAACACTCAGTCCACAAGCCCACCTTCCAACCCCAACTGACTCAGCCATCACACAACCCTTGTCCTTATGCTGGTGTGGACTCTCAGCTTCCAGGACCTCACATTCTGCACTGAACACTAACACTTGGGGTGCTGTCTGTCTTTCTGACAGACCCATGTGTCCTCTATGTCTGTGTATGGAAGATTGGATGATTTTGTTGTCCAGTCTTCTGTTTTTAAGACTCTAATCCAGAAGATGAAGGTTGTTATCAGGTTTAGGTCATGAGTGTGGACAGCAGTGATGGGGTGGTGTGCTCTTCTTGAAGTTTGAAGGAATCCCTATGCTCTCTCTAAGTCCTATGTGATGAGACAACTATGACAGTCATGAGTACTGTTATCATTACTGACTCTGACAGGCCCTGTCTGCATCTCCAACCTCCAGAACCATGAGAAGACAGTGTCTGTGGTCATGGTTATCTAGTCTATCTGGTCATGAGGCTGAGATGACTGACAGACTGGCCAGAGTGGTCTGGAACCTAGGCATAATGCCTCGGAAAAGTATGCAGATGCCTGCAGAGAATAAAAGTGGAGCGAGGAGCCCAGAGATTACCCCAGAGAGGATCCATCAACTTACTCTCTTAAGAGAAAATTCCCAGAACAATGGTAGATGAATACCACACAGGTCTCTCTCAGTCTGGGACTCTTCTCAACTCCAAGCTGGTGCTAAGTTCTCAGGTGTGTCCACCTCATTCTCGTCATATGGGGTCTGATGCTCACTATTGGGACATGCCAGAGTAAGGCTCTTAGGTATGGAGGCTCATGCAGCAGGTACATGGGCATGGCTGTGAGAATGGCAGAGGTGTGCATGCTCTAGTAAGAGGTCTCCAGGGTTGGTTCCTGTCCCACTAACTAGCTCCTCCACACTAATAGACCCCTCTCAACCATCATAAGGAAAATCATTAACACATTAACACATTAACAGTGAACACTTAAGTTAGTGTAACAGAGACACTAGATTATTGTTGTTTCCTGTAGTTAAATATGAACAGGTTCTCTGGAAGAGGGATAGGAGCCTGTAGAGAAGGAAACTGGATGGTGAGAGGGCGTTAAAAAATGAGACAGAGGCATGGTGTGCTTTCAGTCCTCTATCATTATTCAACTGACTCTTTGTTACAAGCAGGTGGGCAGAAAACTCCTCCCCCAGCCAGTTAGTATCTCATGGCCCAATCAGCATCTTCATCTTCAGTCTCTGGAGGTGGGAGTTCTGACATAACAGGAACTTGGAGAGAGGCGTGGCTAGTAGCATGAGCTTGGAGAGAAGCATGGCTATTTGTGGCGAGGCAAGGTCTGAGAACCAGCTTTTAGCTGGAGGAGGGTCACAGGTTATGCCAGAGTGACTTTGGGTAATCAATCTGGTGGACTAAGAATGGGTTAAAATCCTTTGACTTAGAATGTCAGGGAGATAGGGATTTTACTTAGCCCTAGAAATAAGATATGTGACACCTAGGTTTCCAGGGCCCAGGTGGCCTGAGGCTGCCACAGTAACTGAGCTTCATACCCTTTGGGGAATCTGTTGGGTCACACTGGCAACTCAGAGCCCTTAGCCAATTTTCTGTAAGATACCATAATCCAGCTTGAGACTCAGAGGTAGAGAGAAACCTTTCCCTACTACATTCCAGAAACTGGAGTCTCATGGTCTAATACTAGAGGTAGGTGTAAAAGTGGCCATCATGATTCCTCAAGAGTAGAGCTGCAGGAGATGCAGGTTGTGCTGAGGGGGACTTCTGTAAGAGTGGACACTAGGACGATTCTTTCGGACTGTGTGTACATCCCATGATTGTGCATGCATGCGTGTGTGTGTGGTGTGTGAGTGTATGTGTATGCGTGCGTACACCTATGCCTGTTTTAGGATAAGCTCTCATGAATGAGGCTTCCTTCAAGCTCATGGCATAATTGAGGCTGGCTATGAACATCTGATCCTCCTGCCTCCACCCTTCAACTGTTGGATTATGGGTGTTTTTCCTGACATCCTTGTGTATGCCGTGCTAGGGGTAAAACTCAGTCTCCTGTATGCTAGGCAAGAGCTCTGTCAAGTGTGCTTCATCCTTACTGCAGATGGCACCTTGTTGAGCTGTCATGAGATCCTGTTAGGATGGAAGTCTCTGCATGAGTGGCAGAGTGCGGGAGACAGGGAGGTTGTACAGCTCTGTAACACCAGTTCATCTCTACTGCCAAGAGGTGCAGGTAAGCTCTGCAGCCCCAGATTGTAAAGGATTTGTACTGAACCCTACAAATGCTGCCTGCTTCCTGTGGACCTGGGCTACTGGGACCTTTCCCTTTTATTGAGGGCCCCGAACATGGGACAGTCTGTACTGTGAGTCTCTGAGTCCTCCTGGCTATACAAGGACTCTATGCTTGGCACGTTTACAGGAAGGACAGCCCAGGACTTTTTTTCTTAAAAAAAAAATGGACTACTGAGTCCTGGGTCAGTTTATTAATTATCAGGCACTAATTATTAAACCTGTGGCCTCTGGGACAGATTTGGCCTGGGCTTCAAATGACGGGGAGCAGGTTCATGGAGGGATGAGGTTGGGAGCAGATGGGCAGGGAGGGAATCAGTCTCCTGATAACTTTGAGGTATGTGGGAAGGGGCTGAGTTTTAAACCAGAAGCTGATCTCTTAGATCTTCTTGCTTAAGGCTCAGCTTTCAGCTGGCATCAGGCCCTTAATCTGCATTTTGACAAATGCTCTAGTGTCCCATACACAGGAGTCTTCTGGCCACAGGTCGATTCTGTTGGTCTGAGCCTAGCACCTAGGACTACCAGATCTCTCCAGGCACTGTCTCCTCCTGTGCACCAGCCCCTTTCCACCAAATTCCAGGGGTTCTGGTGCCCTAACTCCATGAGGAGACCCTTGTCCTCTGTGCATGGAGGCCAGGTGTAAAGCCCTTTTCCTCAAGTACCTATTTATGTCTGGACCTTAGTTTGTCTTGGCATGCCTGATGCCTGAAAGGTAAACAGGTCCCTCCACCATGTGTTCTTTCTTGATGAATGTTGTCCTAGGCTTAAAGCAACACCATAAGTGACCATGGAACGAACCATTGAAACTGTGAACCCAAACCCACACTCCCTTCAAGTCAAATCTCTCAGGGACTTCATCACAGAGCTGCAAAGCTGACAGGCACCATTCTTCTTCCCTCTTGCCAAGCTGCTGTCATGAAGGACTTGCTAAGTGCACACATTGAGTGTGTGGAGGGAAGTCTCACTTGTTTCTGAACAGGACTGGGGAAGCATCCAGTGTTCATGTCTTTGTTCTTACACCTGCTACCTGGAGAGCCTTCACCCACTCTATCTACCAATTCTGGGGAAGCCCTTGAAATGCCTCTGCCTTTGGCTGCCCCTCTCTCTTCCTCAGGGTTGCCCCTCCTTGTGCTCATTGGATTTTCCCTCTTGTATCACAGTGACAGGAGCTTGTGCCTTCTGAGAGGATAGAAACTGTGGCCTGGGATCTTCCGGGCCGTAGAGAGTGCAGGGGGGTGCAGCAGGGTTAGATGCCAACAGGCTTGCAGGATTTCAAAGGTTGCAACTCCCTGACCTGTCGCAAAACTCCCTTTTCCTTTAGATTCCTCTGCTTCTGATTAAAAGCTAGGCCCTAAGTCAGGCCCCATCATTCTCCTAGGTAGGGCCCCCATGATTCCCACTCATGCAAGCAGTAGCACCTCTGAACTGGAGTGACCTGAGTTCTACCTATGACGCAGCCTTCCTGAGGGGATAAGAAGTCACCCTGCCATAGCTCATACGTAGTTGTTTGCCCAGAAATTGGCTCATGGGAGAGCAGGGGACAAGATAAACTGAGGTCTGTAGGTAGATAGGAAGAAATGGTCAGTCCTTATGGACAGTATCTGAGTCAGTAGGCTATGTGTCATTCACTCTGACTTTCCATAACTCCTTACACTGCATTCACATCATGTTCCCCTGTTCTATTTCACTTGCCTGGTCATTCCAAGCAACTGGTTCTTCCCCCTTTACAGCAGTTCATCCCCTTCTCTCTGGACACATCAGATAGAACATGTTGTTTGTTTGTGTGACTGGTTTTTTCCTTTATGCTACCTCTGCTTCCATGTTTTTCTTTTTTTTTTAAACATCTTTTTATTTATTTATTTATTTTTCTTTTTAATGAACAAACAAAAACAACAAGAACAAACCCCTGTTGCCTCCCCCCTCCCCATGCCTGCTACCCCACCCTCTCCCACTTATTGGCCCTGTCATTCCCCTACACTGGGGCACAGAACCTTTACAGGGCCAAGGGCCTCTCCTCCCATTGATGACTGACTTTGCAATCCTCTACTATACACATGCTGCCAGAACAATCAGTCCCACCATGTATAGTCCTTGGTTGGTGGTTGAGTCCCTGAGAGCTCTGAGGGCATTGGTCAGTCCATATTGTTGTTCATCCCAAGAGGCTGCAAACCCTTCAACTCCATTGGTTCTTTCTCTAACTCCTTCGTTGGGGACCCTGTACTCAGTTCAATGGATGGCTGTGAGCCTCTACTTCTGTATTAGTCAGGTACTGTCAGAGCCTCTCAGGAGACAGCTATATCAGGCTGGAGTGCCTTTGAAAATGACATTTCTTCTGTTTATATGCTACGGTATTTGCCCATTTCTTTTTTTTAAAAGTTGTTTTTTCTATTTATATGAGTACACTGCGGCTGTCTTCAGACACACCAGAAAAGGGCATCAGATACCATTACAGATAGCTGTGAGCCACCACGTGGTTGCTGGGAATTGAACTCAGGACCTCTAGAAGAGCAGTCAGTGCTCTTAACTGCTGAGCCATCTCTCTAGCCCATTTGCCAATTTCTGTATGTGGAATTATCCTTATGTTCCAGTGTGAGCCATCCATGAATGGAGGTATTTTTTTAATGTGTTGTTGAATTTAATGTGAAGTATCCAGTACTCTCACTAAGGATTTTCTCCTCTGTTTTCATCAAAGACATTGGCTTACACCAGGCTCTTTTCAGTGGTGACTTGCTTGGGTCTGAGGTACTTGCAGTACTTGTTTTATAGAGTGAGTTTGGAAGTGTCTTCCCTTTCTGTTTTATGGATTACTTTGAGATCACTATTGTTAATCATGATGGCTGCAGAATTCATCAGTGAATTGTTCTGGTCACACAACAAGGCTTCTTTGACCTATCACCAAGTTCACATTCTTTTGTGCAGTTTTAATTTACATTTTCCTTGGATTACTTCTCTCCCACTTGCATATTCGTCCCCCCCTGCTTATTTATTCATTTGTTTTACATCTTGATCTTTGCCCCCAATCCATCACACAGTCCCTCTTCCCTTCTCTCCCTTCATTTCCTCTGAGAGCAGGGAGGTGCCCCTGGTTATCACTGTCCCCCTAGCACATCAAGTCTCTGCAGGACTAGGCATATCCTCTCACACTATGGCCAGGCAAAGTGGCTCAGTTAAGGGAACAGGATCTATATGCAGGGAACAGATTACGGAACAGTACCCCTTATAGTTGTTGGGGTGTTCACATGAAGACCAACCTACGCATCTGTTACATATGTGCTGAGTGCCTAGGTCCAGCCCATGTTTGCTCTTTGGTTAATGGCTCATTCTCTGAGAGCCCCCAAGGGTCCAGGTTAGTTGACTCTGTTGGCCTTTCTGTGGAGTTCCTGTCCTCTCCCCACACTTATTCCATCAATCCTTCCCCCAACTCTTCCATAAGACTCCCCAACCTCCGTCCAATGTTTGGATATGTATATATGTATATATGTATCTGTTTCAGTCAGCTGCTGTGTGGAGCCTCTCAGAGGTAGTTTCTGCAAGCATAACAGAGTATCGTTAATAGTACTAGGGACTGGTTTTTGCCCAGGGGATGGGTCTCAAGTTTGGCCAGTCATTGTTCATCCCCTGTGACTCTGCTACATCTTTTTTTTCCCCCTGCATTTCTTGTAGGTAAGACAAATTTTGACTTGAAAATTTTATAGGTTGATGTCCATTGTGGGGCTGTAGCCATACCTGGCTACAGGAAGTGACCAATTTGGGTTCTATATCCACCTCCCCTTCTCCCCTTCTTCCTCTTCCTCTTCCTCCTCCTCCTTTCCTCACTACTTTTTTTTTTTTAAAAAAAGATTTATTTATTTATTTATTTTATGCTTATGAATACACTGTTGTCTTCAGAAGTGTCTTCTGAAGACACTGGTGTCTCCAGACACACCAGAAGAGGACTTGGATCCCATTATAGATGGTTGTGAGTCATTATGTGGTTGCTGGGAATTGAACTCAGGACCTCTGGAAGAGCAGTCAGTGCTCTTAACCACTGAGCCATCTCTAGGAGCCTCAGCTAGAGTCACCCCCATAGAGTCCCAGGAGCCTCCCAATTCCAG
This sequence comes from Hylomyscus alleni, assembly GCA_019843855.1. Taxonomy (NCBI): domain Eukaryota; kingdom Metazoa; phylum Chordata; class Mammalia; order Rodentia; family Muridae; genus Hylomyscus; species Hylomyscus alleni. The sequence goes on from JADRCC010508257.1 coordinate 18,095, forward strand.
ATCTCTGCACATCCTAGAGATGCCACCATCCCACCCTACCCCAACCAAGCACTGATTTCCCATCCTTCCCCTGGCCCTCTGGCCTTGTCTTTCCCAACACCTGATCCTGAACCCCCCCCCCC
>JADRCC010508269.1:0-11214 GCA_019843855.1 Hylomyscus alleni
TAAGTATAGAGTTACATCTCTAGTAAAGATGATGGTTAATCTTATAAATAAATAAACAGGCCTGAGTCAGGTTAATTTCTCTCCAGCAACTGGTAATAACCTCTTTTGTTTTGTAGACTTAGCTTTGGAGTCACAGCTTATTGCTTATTGGTTGTATAGATTTTGGTAACTATCTCTCCTCTCTGGTCCTATAATGTCTAAAATCTAAAATGCATTTTACTTACTATGGATATTTTGAGGATAATTTGATCCTGTGTATTGGAATAAATCAGAATATAATAAGATTGCAACAAATGTCTCTCTGATTTTTTTCCCTTCAAATATTAAATGATCGTCCACTCTTCACAAGATCTTTATGGAGTGCCAGATATACAGACAGTAAGGAATATTTGTGTTCAGAAACCATCCATTCTTCCATAGAAAACTCACCAATAAGTAAACAAGTAAACACTTCAGTATTTCATAAAGCTGATTATAAATGTCATAGACACAAAAGAAGCCAGGTTTAAAATATATGAAGGAGCTAGAGAAATGGATCAATGGATAAGGGTACTTCGTGCTCTTCGGAGTATTCCGTTTCCAGGCCTAGCACCCACACTGCAGCTCATAAGAATTCGTAACTCCAGTTTCAGGCAATCTGACATCCTCTCCTAGTTTCTTCAGACACTAGGCACATAAGTAGTACACAGACATACACGCAGGCAAAATTTCCATGTGAATAAAATAAAATGATATGTTGTATATAAATGTTGTCGAGAAAGATTTAGTTGTTTTTGAGTTGCATGAAAAAGTTTTAATCGACAGAGTAAGGTTGAACTATGCTTTTTGATTGAGTGTGTGAGTTTAGTTAGGATATACCAAGCAAAAACAGAAGACTAAATAGAAAGTCACAAAGGGGAGTATCAGATAGATGATAACAAACCATGTGCTCAAGATATCCATCAGAGACCACCAGAGTAGCCAAACAGAAATAGTAAACACAGATACGGTACCATCATTAGATTGGGGGCTTACACATTATCAGTAGAAATTTTACTGCTGAAGCCCTATTAAAACTATCTGCTGGAGTTCACAATGGAGAGTCAGAACATAACGTGCCCCTAGGAGAGGCTTCCAAATGGAAGAGAAACACCAGCAGATAGATAGCACCATCAAATTCGGTGCTCACAATCATACAGAAGAAACTTGGAAAGCTGCGAGGACACTCAGTCTGCATTTCCACCTGAGGGAGTGCTGGGCAAATGGTCTGCTCCACTCTCCCATTACCACTGTAGTCACTTTTCTATTATGGGATAATCAATGGTAACCTTGTGAAATTGTTTATCTTCTAGCTATCTTCAAGGAGACATTTTTTTAATATCGTTAGGTGCTGGATGCTTTCCTTTCTCCTTGTTACAGACTGAGGAGATCAGAGTGCCCAGACAGTTTTGGAGGCAGTCTTCTTGTTCTGAGTCAGTTTTCATCAAGCCTAAATAGGACATGACAATTTACAAACACACTATTCATTACAGAAAGCTAAAACAACAACAACAACAGCAGCAGCAGCAAAAGACATTTAAAAATATATTGGAAGTAGCTCCGGCACTTGGGTAGACACACCTGCTGCAGTCTCCCACAGTTAAAATTGTGTCAGGATCTGTGAGAGGGTTGAGGGGATATGAGCCAAATTGCTACAAACTTGGCAGTGACACAACATTCCAAATATTAAAACTAGAATTTTCATGCCTTGGAGTTTTAAAACATAAATTTCTTATTTATTTAAGTTATTAGGTCTATTATAGATATCTCTCTCCTATTTTAGAGTAATTAGCATATGTTAATAACTTATCAACTGAGCTAGGGATAGCTTATCTAACATCCTTCAGGCTGGAATGCCTCAGATCCATTTGGGGGCTAAAAAAATACACATTTTCATTATAATAAAAGGATCTTTTTTCCATAGAAAAGGACATGTGTATTAACTTTATATGTGAGAATTATATGGTTATGATGATCATTAATTTGGAGTTATAAATTCCTATGTTTTGAGAACCATTTGAGATGGTAAGAATGCTTCCAGTTTGATCTGAGTTGATGGCAATCTTCGTATTACAATCACCCCTTGCCTTAGTGTGTCTCCTGAACTGTATCACTCACAGCTGGGGCTTTCTGGCAAAACCTGAGCCATCATCCCTAACGTGGGTCTGGAAAGCTCCAGAGTAATGTCCCATTATGTTTTTACCAGTATTCTCACCTATCCAGGAAGCATAGTGATCAACAAACTGCTTCAAACTTGAAAAGAAACAAATTAATAGACTTTAAAGCTTTATAACCTAAAATATAAAAAGTCATTGCATAACTCCTCTATGATTCCATTTTTTAACTTTATTTTCTTTTTGCTCCTTTCCTTGGGATGACCAAGCACTGCTCCATACCACACAGGAAGGAAAGGATTGAGCAGAACCAAGTTCCTCAGTCTGAATCTTCCCTTGGGGTATCTGGGCCCGGATGCACACTGGACACTGGACTGGAAAGTCTGAAGCAAATGGTTGAGGCAGCAGGTGAATGCCAGGTCCGAGGAGGAGGAGGTGTCCTCGGAAAGTTTCAGTGTTGCATCTCTTTTAGAAAACAGCTCTCTCAGACGGTAGTCAAGAGGAGGAGCTATAAGCTTTATTTGGGAGGAACAAGGACTATAGAAACCTTGGAGAGTAGGAAGGAGTTCTTCTTAGTGAGAACTTTCCTTGGCTGGGGTTTGAGGTTCTGAGGATACCTTATTTACATGGAGAGGCATTCCAGGAAGTAGAACCTGTAATTTCTGCCAAGGATTTGGTGACATTCCTCAGGTAGAGTGTGGGGTTGGGCTCCCCAGAGAAGGTAGTGAAAAGGAAAAATTACCCAACACAAATAAGAATGAATTTTATAATCAGGAAATAATAGCATACTCTAAAATCCCTTTCTTATATTCATACTAAATTTTCTGACAGATACTTGTTCAACAACTTATTGAACAAATAAGACTGAAATTCCCTGATGGGAAATAGAGTTCTCCATTTTGCACTGAGCTCGGTGGAGCTATCCAAACATGGTAGACTTCAACCTTAGGTAGTAGGGTTTCCCAACATTCTGCATTATCAACTTTATCTAATCAGTGAACATTTCGAGGAATCTTAAAACATACAAGTCACTATTGATAGTACTCTAGCATAGTAGCATATTTAATCTGAAATAGCCAAATGACACACATGCTTGCAGTTTTTCAGTTGAGGAGACAGACACATAGGAGAACTTGCCAAGCCTACTAATGGTTAGTGTCTGAACTGCAACTTGAACTCTGACAGCCCAGCCCTTGACAGAGTCTCTAATCAGTTAATGGTTATTTCAGTCTTATTTGTTCAATAAGTTGTTGAACAAGTATCTGTCAGAAAATTAGGATGAATATAAGAAAGGGATTTTAGAGTATGCTATGTTTTCCTGATTATAAAATTCATTCTTATTTGTGTTGATTAATTTTTATTTGCATCTTGATACAACCTAGGGTCACTTAAAAGACGACACCTCTATTAAAGAATTGTCCAGATTAAGCTAGCCCGTGGCATCTCAGTGGGAGGATCCAGTCCATCATTAAGCAGGTGGAGCACGGTCTGTACAGGAAAACTAAATGACTATGAAACCGTGAGCAAGCCAGTACACAGCATTCCTCCATGGCCTCTGCTCCAGGTTTCTGCCTTCAGGCCCCTACCCTATATTCCTGACCTGACTTCCCTTAGGGATGGACTATGACCCAGAAGTGTAAAATGAAATACACCTTTTCCTTACCAAGTTCCTTTTTCTCAGAGCAACAGAAAAGCAAATTATATTATTTGTGTTAGGAATTTCAACAAGTCTACGGCCATTCCACCCTGAACGCGCCCGATCTCATCTGATCTCAGAAGCTAAGCAGGGTCGGGCCTGGTTAGTACTTGGATGGGAGACCACCTGGGAATACTGGGTGCTGTAGGCTTAAAAAAAAAAAAGGAATTTCAACAAATAGAGAAGAATATAAAATAAAATCATTGTTAAAAATAACTACCACAGATATTTGTGTTGTGAAAAGATTTTGGTGTTTTCTGTATTTAAGCAAACAATGTGGGTTTCAGAGGATCAGCATACCCTGCCTTTGCCCATTTTATGATATTATAGGTATTAATATTATCATTGAATATTCTTGCTGTTAAGATAAATGAGACCACAGTTTAAACTCATGTTAGTACACCATAACGTAAGTCATTTTTTTTTTCCCGAGACTGAGTTTCTCTGTGTAGCCCTGGCTGTCCTAGAACTCACTCTGTAGACCAGGCTGGCCTTGAACTCAGAAATCTGCCTGCCTCTGCCTCCCAAGTGCTGGGATTAAAGGCATGCGCCACCACTGCCAGGTGAAATGTAAGTCATTCTTGAGTGTCTAGATCATTTCTGTCTTTATCTTTCACAATTATGAATAGTATTACAAAAATATTTTGTTCTCATGTGTGTTTGTTTCTTCAGCATATGCCTCCTGGAATGAAATTACTAAGTCAAAGGACATTAAGCTTGTAAAGGTTATTATAGACTCCAGAGAATGCCCCTGGAAAAGGCAGTAGCAATTCCAAAGACAGGGTTAACTTTTTTTTTTTTTTTTTTTTTTGTCTCAAGATTTTTTAGATGATCTTGTCTAAGCAACACATTGAGACAGACACTCACAGGGAGCAGCACTTGAGTGCAGTTTCTCTCTGCACATCTCTCTGAGGGAATCCAGTCAAACACTGTTATGTGATATCAAACCGGAGACACAGGGCAGAAAGTAGGAAGGGTAACATCATAGGGGTTTGCTTCGGCAACATCTGAATACAAATTAGTCATTTCCCATTCCAAAGCAAGCAATGTTTATTAATTTGAGCTTCACAGTTCAGATGTCTGTACCAACTAAGAAAAGATCTATGAGGGTGTTCCCCTATCCACCCACCCACCCACTTTCACCTCTCTGCCCTTGAATTCCCCTACACTGGGGCATCCATGAAACCTTCACAGGACCAAGGGCCTCTCCTGTCATTGATGCCTGACAAGGCCATTGTCTGCTACATGTAGAAACGGGGAGGGTGGATGGAATGGGGGTTCCAAGGTGGGGAGTACCAGGAAAGGGAATAACATTTGAAATGTAAATAAAGAAATAAAGAAAGAAAAAGAGAAAAGAAAAGAAAAGATCTACAGTGCTGCAAAGCTAAAGGGGAAAGAACTTGATGGGGTGGAGAACTTCAGCCTTTTTTTTTTATTTTATAAATCAATTTATTTTTTGCACTCCATATTCCATTCCCTGTCCTCCATGCCCCTCCAACTGCACCACATCCCACACCTCCTCCCCACACCCCTGCCTCCATGTTGATGCCCCCAGCTCCCTCCCCACCTGACCACTAAACTCCCCAGGGCATAGAGTATCTTGAAGGTTAGGTGCATCATCTCTGAATGAAAACAGACCTGGAAGTCCTCTACTGTACTGTAACACACATACAGTAGACTTCAGCCTTTTGAAAGGCAGCTCACCAATTCTCAGCTGTGGGCTTGTCAGCAACTCCAGTATTATAATTTTCATATTCCTATAAGGAAGTGAGTCTGAGATTTTCTTCCCTGTGTGACCATTCAACTTTAAGATGCTGGCCATGGGTTCATTTTAAACGGTGGTGCGTTGCGTACAGGATCTACGGCCTTTAATTTGACTTTTCAGGACTAAATCCACTTTCACTGTAATTCTTTAGTTTTGTACTAGCGTCTTGAAAGCAGCTGAAGAAGTAGCCACGGAGGGGAAGCTTTGGTACCAGGCATGCCGTCTAGAAGCAGCCTGTGCTTGGTATCCATGCCACCTGTCTCCAGTCCAGATGTTGTCTATTAAGATGAAGTGGGCTATAAGGGGCTAGCAGGCTAGGCTGAGAGCAGAGAAATGAGCACTGAAGAATTCTTTACCACCCATTGGTTAATGAATGACTGCCACTTTTCACTCATCTGGTTAGACCTGAAGCATCCTGGAAGGAAAATTCATATCGCTTCTGAGAAGCTGCCCGTAAGTGACGGTCACTAGAAGCAGCTGGCACAATGATCTATTTTAACAGGCTCCTTGATTTATTTTTATAGTTTAGCTCTAAATGTTAAGCTGCTAGCTTACCAAGCCCTAGCGTGTTATTTTTTTTTCCAACAAAAAGCGCTTTTAGGCATCTTTCTATGCCAATTTTCCATAGGATGGTTTCAATTGTACAGGTGTTCTGGCTGACCTTCAGAAGTTGAAAGACAGAAAGCGTCTTTAATGCATTGCAGGAGGGAGGCCAGACACGTCAGCTTGGAAATTATCTACACTTCCAGTTGTCAAATTTTTGCCTCAACTCTCTTCCAGGGTCACCATGCACTCCACTCACATCTCCAATACCAGAATACTCTTGCAACGCTGAGTCATCTAATTTCCAGAAAACGGAGTGTGGCGGATTCTCTCACAGTGACTTCCTGCCTTCCTGGCATCAACCTGAGCACTAAAACATTCCAAGGAAGAGACTGACCCGACAAAACACAGAGCTGCTGCTCGGAATGCGCAGCTTCTGAGAGCTTCCATCCTCTCCTGGTGATTTCCTTTCTTTTCAGAACATGATTGTGACTCTCCGAAAAGAACGGACTTTTTTGTTGTTTATTTGTTTGTTTGTTTTTGCTTTGAGACAGGGTTTCTCTGTGTAGCCCTGGCTATCCTGGAACTCACTCTGTAGACCAGGCTCGCCTCGAACTCAGAAATCCGCCTGCCTCTGCCTCCCACGTGCCAGGATTAAAGGCGTGCGCCACCACCGCCCAGCTGAAAAGAACAGACTTTATGTTTTGTTATTCTTTGCTAATAAAAATCAGATAAACTAAGAGTAGTTTATGTACCCTAACGTTTTAAACATGTTTTGAATTTTAGTTACTTTTCTGTTGTGTGATAAAATATGATCAATAAGCAACTTAAATCAATTATTATGGCTTACTTTCCCAGGGGGGCTGATGTGCCGGTTAGTTTTTAATAACAATTTGATACAGGATAGAGTAATTTTGAAAGACAGAACATCATTGTAAAATGCACCCTCTGAATTTAGCTGCAGGGAATTTTCTTGATTCTTAATTGATGTGAGTGGGCCAACCCTGGGTCTTAAATGTTAGAAGGAAGCCAAGAGAAATAAGCCAATACGCAGGGCTCCTCCAGGACCTCAGTTCCTGCTTTGAGTTCTACAAGTGTAGAAAATTCTTTCTCCCTGAGTTAGTTTGGGTGTGGTGTTTTATCACAGTGATAGAAAGGTAAGACATATAGGGTTCATAATGGTGGAAAATGCAAGCAGGAGCTGGACCCTGGCTGATCTCATTAGATTATATAAGGAAGTAGAGAAGGAACAGGAATGGGGTAAGGCTTTAAACCTTCAAAGCTCACTCCCCAATAACATACCTCCTCAACAAGGCTTGAAGCTTCCATAACCTTTCCAAACATTACTACCAAATGAAGGCATTAAAATAGACAGGACTGTGTGGATCATTTCTGCCTGTATGGAGTATTTCTCATTCAGTCACACTTTGCTTTGTAGAAGTGCAAACTGGTTGATATAAGCTGTCCCAGGGCAGTCCAAGTTCACAAAATGTTGTATAAGTGACAATTGTAGTAAGAATGACTCAGTCAAAAATAATCCTAGGACAATAGGAAGGTTAGTATGTCCATCTGAAGTGCCTGGAACAACCATAGAATCCCAAAGTGAATTTCTAAATCTCCTTAATGCATACAAAATGTTTTATATTTTCAGGCAGCATCTTATGCTGCACACAAAACATATAGTCATTCATCAATAGTTCAAACTGCGTTATGAATAATAGGAAGCAATAGGACTCTTGTGCATCCTCATATTCTTTTTCAAAAACAGAAGCATTGGTGGAAAATCCATCATCATAAAATGAGTAAAGAAGAATCCTTGTGTCGACTTTCAAGTTACCCAGGGTTCTAGCACACTTGTAGCCCTCAAACAGAAAAATATTGCAGCCTCATACTGCAGGAAATTGATAATCACATCCACGATTCGTAGAGCATATGCAAGGTTCAGCAGAAAGGCACAGCAGGCAGACAAGAAATCAGGGGTGGGGGTTATTATAGGATTTTAGAAGTACTCAGAGCTCAGGCTGCATTGACAGGTTGGTACCCTCACAACACCTGAAGATGGTGGTGAGCCAGACCTGGAAGAACTTCAGCAAACTCATACCTGCACAAATGTGAAGCTGACAAGTTAGAGTGTCAGACACATGTCAGGAGCAGGGCAGTATATGGGGTGATTCCGATGCTAAGGTCCTGTTCCCCATTGGTTGTTAATCTATCGGTGAAGAAGCTATGGGCCAATTGCTGGGCAGAAGAATAGACAGGACTTCTGGATCCCCAAAGGCGAGCAAACAGATGCAAGGAGAGGAAAGAGAATTCACCATGCTTCTGAGGGTGTAAAGGTGACTAGCTGTGTGAGATCTTGGATGGAGCGCACATAGCCCACTTCTACAGGTGGGAATTTGGGGTTGTTGAGCTGAGATTAAAGGTAATTGAGTAACTAAAGTTGAGTACAGATATAGGGTACTGATCTAAGACTATTGGAAGGGGCATATTAGCCACTCTTTCTGCCTAAATTCTGGCTGGCAGGTTAAACACGAAACCGAAAGCTTGTTGCACACGTCTTCTGCTGGAAGTCCCGCCTCAACAGACTCTAGAGGAGTCGCTTATTGGGCCTGGTTGCTTACGGATTCGTGGGAGGGGCTTTGCCTTACCTGCTTGGGTCTTTTGTCTTGGGAAGAGATCATTCATTAAAGGATGTGTATGGCTGTAAGATGGATTTCTCCTGGCCAATGTTTTCACCTATCCTTTGGGATCAGGTATTGAGATGAGGTATTGGGATTGGATATTAGTAATTAAATATTATAGATATCATTATGGCTAGCCAGATAACTAACTCCTATACCCAGAGGATCCACTTATATTCTTATTATGTTGGTGCGGGCGGCAACAACTGGAGATTAATAATGCCTAGCAATTAAGCTAATAAGGCAAGTTGAACTTGAGAGATGTATGTGTCTGTGTTTTTTATCCATTGACTCAAGGGAGTCTGGGTAGGAGCTGGTATCACAGTCCTTTTCCAGAGCTTAAGCAGGGTAGCAAAAGCCATATGCAATAGACAAGCTAGAGTGTCAGAAACATGCCAGAATCAAGGTGGGATTCTTCTGTAACTATAATTTTTTTCATTTCCTACTGTCTTATACAAGATTTGTGCAAACAGTATAACAAAACTAAGCAATTCAAAGAAGATATAACGTGACCTATTGACCAAATGACAACACTTGAGAGAGTGAAGAAGATGTGAAGTTGAGCCATGATAAACACTCTAAATGTTATCTAGAAAAAGAGGTCAGTGCATAAGCACATGCAGAATGTTAGCAAAGAGATGGAACTTTAAAATTCAGAAGGTGAAAACTAAAAGAAAGCTATTATAAATAAGGCTGCTATGAACATGGTGGAGCATGTGTCCTTATTACATGTTGGAGCATCTGAAGGAAGGGCACTCCAGCCTGATATAGCTGTCTCCTGAGAGGCTCTGACAGTACCTGACTAATACAGAAGAAGAGGCTCACAGCCATCCATTGAACTGAGTACAGGGTCCCCAATGAAGGACTTAGAGAAAGAACCAATGGAGTTGAAGGATTTGCATCCTCTTGGGACGAACAGCAAAATAGACTGACCAATGGCCTCAGAGGTGCCAGGGACTCAACCACCAACCAAGGACTATACATGGTAGGACTGGTTGTTCTGGAAGCATGTGTTTAGTAGAGGATTGCAAAGTCGGTCATCAATGGGAGGAGAGGTCCTTGGCCCTTGGTTCTGTGCCCCAGTGTAGGGGAATGACAGGGCCAATAAGTGGGAGAGGGTGGGGTGGCAGGCATGGGGAGGGGGGAGGCAACAGGGGTTTGTTCTTGTTGTTTTTGTTTGTTCATTTGTTTGGTTTTTGGAGGTTAAACTGCAAAAGGAGAAATCATATGACATGTAAATAAAGAAAATATTAAAAAAAGAAAGCTGTTATAACTAATCACTCTTTCCGTAGGCTCACCAACAGGCTGGGCAGAGCAAGGACTGACAAATAAATTTGGGTAGCATGTATTTGCTCTCCCTTATATCCAGCAAAGCCTCCCTGGAATCCATTCTGACTCTGACTCATTTGCCATCTTCAGTTCTTGTCTCTCACATTTCAGTAAAGAGATGAGTCTTCTAAGAGTGCAACATGCTTTCCCAGAACATGCTTTTTCAGAATATGTATCATTATCTGAAGTTATATGTATAAATATACATAAGTATACACAAAAATAACTGTGTGCTTTGAAACATAATTATTTATTTTTTAAATGTTTCTCTCTACTAAACTGTGAGGCTTGAATTTAAGGGGCTTTATATTGTGTGTTGCTCCATCCTTAGAACCTGTTTTATATTGAGAATGTATTTGTTCAGTTGTTATTACTTGAATTATTAACTTTTGAAATATATTAGTCAAGCCCAGAACCTTCTCTTCTTGGTGCCTACTATACAAGGGTGTTTATAGCATTATATACTTGAAGGACACAGGAAAACCTATGAAGTTGTACTGTAGCATTCTGTGTGGTGTAACCTTGAAAACTCTTAAGACCAGGGTTTATTAAGTAAAGGCTGAAATGAGTCATTCTATGTTATAAAGGAATCTATTCTGGTGGTAGAGGAGTGGAAGGAAATTGACAAAGAAGAAACTGAGATAAAGAAACCCCAATTAAGACATTTTCTATGCAAACAAAATGAATTCAGTAGGAGCATGAGCTACTAGGAAATCCCAGATGAAATGAGCCATCTTGCCCAGCTGTGGGTCACTGAGATAATCGTGTTCTGCTGAAAATAGAAGCATATTACCTGAAGGTTGAGAGATACATTGATCTGCAAGTAAAATGACAAGTCATTAGGAGTTCTTTAAACCTATATGGTTTAAGCAGCAGGTTCTCCTCTGTGGCTTATGACATATTCAGCCATAGGTTCATAGAACATAGTGTTAGGTATAGGCTTTACCTTCTGGATGAGGATTTAAATCTAATCAGAAAATGGCTGGTTACTCCTACAGTGTTTGTGCCTTCCCTTCTCTCTCTCTCTCTCTCTCTCTCTCTCTCTCTCTCTCTCTCTCTCTCTCTCTC
>JADRCC010508294.1:0-22189 GCA_019843855.1 Hylomyscus alleni
GGTCAGATGTATAGCTTGCAATGACTTTTTTCTACTCTATGGGGTTTTTCTCTCAGTTGATTGTTTCCTTAGTTGTGAAAAAGCTTTTAAACTCATAAGCTCTTGCTTGTCTATAGATCACCCTAGTTCTTGAGAAAGTAGGAGTCCTCTGTGAATGTTCTTTTCTAATCTTACATACTGCTTATACTTTTTCCAGACTGAGAGAACAAAAAGTGCAAGTAACATGAAGGTGAAATGTGAAAAATGAGGGGGTAATTTTATTTGGAAAAGGCAGATAGAGGTCACTACAAGAGGAGATAACATAGTATGCCACTTGACTTACAAGACTCCTTCCATGCATCACAAACTATCACAATAGTCCAGTACCAGTCATGAAAACCTCCCTTGTGAGTTGTTTGTCAACAAAGTCCAAGAGGATCCTACGGTAATACAATTTATTAATTTTTCTTGGTTTTCTAGTAGCAATAAGTCTCTATTGCTGAAAATACACACCACTTCAAGATTCAAGGATAACTTCTATGCAAGCTTTCAAGAGAGTATGATTAAATAGTCACACTCTAATTTTATGCCACAAACTACAACAATGACCACAGTAAAATATCCCTAAAGGTGCAATAGTACATGCATATCTTAATAGTAACAGACAGTTGTTTAATTTGTCTTATGCACCTCCCAACAAGAGGGAAAATATGTATGGTACAGAAAACTTAGAAAACTACCTGGAGCTAGTGATGCCATTAATCTTAGGAGAGAACCTACTACTGCCACATTACTAAATTAGCACAATTCTTCACTGCATTCTAAATATTTACATGCATATTCACAAATAAAGATAGCTCTCACTTCTCACCAGAGAAGCTTTACTTTGCTATAGACAAAGATTATCAAACAAACCAAAACTGATAAAAATCCAGAGAAGTGTTCAAGGGTAATGAAGTCTCAATAAATATATTTAAAAGAATCAATAAAACAAACAACACGAAAACCAAAAACAAACAAAAAATAACTTTCTTAAGTCCTAAAGAATTATCTTAGAAGAGAGTCCAGAAGATTATAAGAGCCAGAAACATCAGGAAGTCTGCTATATAATAGTCTCTCATAGTAATAAAGCTTCATCTTCAAAAACACAACAAAATTGCTGACTCAATATGAACACTAAGATGAAAATAGCATAGACATGCTAACATGGAAGGAGGAAATCTCAAAGGACCATAGCCTGGGCCTCAAAGGACCCTAGCCATGGACAAAGAACTACAGCTAACTAAGTACGGCTAAGAGAAGTTTGTACGAAGTTCCATTGTAAGTTAATATTTTTTTTTAGAAATGCAATTTAACGAAAAGTAATATTGTATATATTTATTAAATCACAGCTATAATTTTATAATAAATTTCATTATTTTGCTACACCAAAATTTAGAGAACACAACCAAAAAAATCACAGCAAGAAATAAGTAAAAATTAAGAGAAAAAATGAGTATCTGTTCACGTTCAAAGATACTTAGACACTGGAAAATTCAGATTCATTTTTAAAGCATTTCAAGAATTTTAATAAAAACTGAAAAATGTTGACAGAAGCTTGATAGTGATTTAAAGTGATCAAATTGATTGTAGTGCTACATATTATACATCTTCCACTGCATATGGGATTACACACCTCAGGAAAGACACAGACATTCTGTGGAACACAGACTGGCTGGCTAGTTGAATCAACAGTAAATGTGTAGACCTCATCACAATGCACTTATCTAACACCCATATACACTTCATAAACAGATGTACATTGTCATAGAACCTTAGGCAATGGTAAGATGTAAAGTCTACTTTCTGAACAACATAAAATAGGAATTATCAATGAAAATATTAAGTAGAAAATACTTTAAGGTTAAGAGGTATGCATTAATACTGAAGCAATCAAAAGAACTTCAAATGTTTAAGTTAATCCTTGGCATACAATGCTACTATGATAATAGTGTATAAACCTCAATTTTGCACTATAAAGTTATTAAATGAATAAATATATTGTACATACCCCCTATACACACACACATATATATGTATGTATATATAGTTTTATTGCCAAAACCTTCTGACTCTGATTTCTGTTGGACAAGTCTAATTTCACTGGTACTTATGTGCACATATAGTTGTATATATTTATATATGTGCCTGTGTGTTTGTGATATGTGTCTTTTTACATGAGGTACAGGCATAAGGAAAAAACAGGCCATCAGTGTTTGTACATGCAGTAGAGTTAAAAAGGGTAAACTATTCCAAAAATCTACTGATATATTTATCAATTTCTACTTTTATTATTTCGGAATATATCAATGATACTATCTTCTAACACAGTTGCATGAATGATAACAAGAATTCATGGTATAAAACATAACATGAAAGCTTCCAAAAGAGGAAAACAACCAAGCTATGATACTGATGAAGCACAACAACCATCATGACGATATAACCCAAGTGCAGTATTAGCACACACATTTTGCAGTGACCAGTGGCTTTCTCATTAGACGTAAGATCCACTCAGTTGGAGAAGTCATGGCACATACCAGAGGCCTAGCTAAATAATCAGGGCTAGTATATTCACGGGACTTGGAGAAGAACCTTCAACTATCACTTTAGTAAAGTGGCTTAACTCCCAACTAACATTCTAAAGATTTGTCCTCAGGCCTACAGAAAAGTATAGTTTTTCACTCTTCAAAGAAACATCTTTGCAACAGATAGACACAGAGACCAGAGTAAAGTAGACCAATGCCAGTTAAAATGCACACTTGCAGCTACAAGATAAAAAAACGAAATCAGTGACCATAATACTAAATCATTGCAATGATTCAGAAGCAAGTCTTTTATGAATAGATGGACACAGTAAGACTCAAACTGTGGAATAAACAGTGAAGTAAGGGGTAGATAACAGTTCTGTGGGAGGGCACTCTCGACAGCGAAGGAGAAGCAAGCCAACCTTGCTCTTGAGTGGCAATGGCACCTCAAGAAGAGTTAGGAGAAAATCGATTACCTTGGTCTTAAATTGATATTTTTATATGTGTGTATAGTTAAAATAAAAAAACAAATATTTGTAACAAGCGAGTTAGTACTACAGACACATTTAAAATGTAATTTTAAATATTTTAAATTGCTTATTCTATTCTGTTCTATCTGTTTAAAGATTTACATTAGACCGTAACCAATCAGATCTAGAGCTGCTTACTCACGGCAAATTGCTCGGTGCACACAACCCTAAGAAACGTCTAATCAGATTGGACTTAGTTATCACAATTAGAAATGAAAATGAATTAATGGGAACTGGATGCAGATTTCTTTCATACCATCCTAGTATATTTGTGAGGTGAAATACACACTACAAAGCAAAGGTGACAACATTTCCGGTGGAGTTTGGGAAGATAACAGGGGCCCTGGACCAGTGAAACAGTGTTCAGTGCCAATGAGCCTTCATCACCATTTAGTCTAGTTAATGAGGCTCCCTTGTTCAATGCCAATGAGCCTTCAGCACTATTTAGTCTAGTTTATGAGGCTCCCTACATGAGATTGTCTCCAGGTCCTGCTGTCACATGAAAAGTAGCACCACTCTTACATAGTGAGAATGTAAAATGGACAGTTTAATACCAGTTGAGTGCATGTTGCTTCTCTCCAGGATCAAGAAACAATTTTGTTACTGCTGAAAATAAGGGCAATTGTCCCATGGATAGAATTTGCTTTGGTTTTTGAGCTCTCAGGATCCATTTCTCTGCATGTGGGTCTTCAGTTAGTATAACATTCGTTATGTGGGTAACTGTCTCTTTTTGTCCTAAGCCAATTTTTAGTTTTCTAAGACTAGTTTTATAAATTCTACAATCCCATCTTTCTTATCCATGGAAGTGTAAAACTTTCTATGTGTACAAGATATGACTCAGAAACAGGGCGCAGGGTACTGAAATTCACAGTCATAGAAGGCTGGCACTGTTGCAGTAGACTGTATTGTTTTGTCTTAATTAAAATTAACTGGAAAAGACAGAATTTAAATATATTGATAAGAACAGTAATGAATTAATATTTCTAAGTTATTTTAGAAGCTTACAACAGTTTTTAATGCTCATGATCTTGGCTGAGAAAATTCTCTATGGAGTGTTCATAAAATCAATATAATACTTATTACAATTCACAGATCACATGAAGCTCAAGAAGAAGGAAGACCAAAGTGTGGATATTCAGTCCTTCTTAAAAGGTGGAACAAAATACTCCCAGGAGGAATTTGGAGACAAAGTGTAGAGTAGAGACTGAAGGAAAAGCCATCCACAGATTATCCCACCTGGGAATCCAGCCCATATACATTCATCAAACCCAGACACTATTGTGGATGCTAAGAAGTGCTTGATGAAAGGAGCCTGATATAGCTGTCTCCTGAGAGGCTCTGCCAGAGCCTGACAAATACAGAGGTGGATGATCACAGTCAACCATTGGACTGAGCACAGGGTTCCCAATCGAAGAGTCAGAGAAAGGACTGAAAGAGCTTTTGGGGTCTAGAACCCCATAGAAAGAACAACAATATCAACCAACCAGACCCCCCAGATTTCCCAGGGACTAAACGGACGACCAAGGAGTACACATGCAGTACCCATGGCTCCACCTGCATATGTAACAGAGGATTATCTTGTTGGGCATCAATGGGAGGAGAGGCCCTTGATCCTGTGAAGACTCAGTGCCCTAATGTAGGGGAATACCAGGGCAGGGAGTCAGGAGTGGATATGTTGGAGAATAACCTCATAGAAGCAGGGAGATGGGGGATGGCATAGAGGATTTTTGGGAGGGGATACTGAGGAAGGGGATAACATTTGAAATGTAAATAAAAATATCCAATAAAAAAGGGAAAATAAATTGAACATATTCTAACTCAAAAAACAATTTGTTAAATATATTCCCCGTATTTCAATACAAAGAATGAAAGTGTCTTCTTTCGTATTTCAGTTTTACAACCAAATCTAAACTAAGGTTCTAATTTATGAGTTTCAAAAAGTACTGGATTCAAAGATAAGAATGGAATTTTGAACAATTTTATTTTCAGTATATATTGGCATAATTTGATTCCCCTCTATCAGAACATGATTTTATACAAGCAATTATGTCAAAGACAAGTTCAGGATCACTAAGGTTACAGGAGTAAGAAAGAGGTGATCTTGTCCAAATACAGAATACTACGGAGCACATCCCGAGGGGATGTGGCTCAGCTCATTCCAGCTGTAAATTTCTCTTTGTATGTGTGGCAAACATGTCTGACACTAACTATGGCTGTTATAGCTTAGCATTCTTTCCCCCTGATATATTGACACTCAAGTGAAACATGGTGGCCTGGGACAAAGAGATTTGGTGCTCACACCATGAATCACATCGTACCAGTGACTGATAAGCAGAGTTACAAATCACAAAGAGATAGCAAGGTCTTCTGCCCTAATTTGTTTTGTAAATTTTCATTCAGGCAGTGTAACTTCATTACATCCCTGCAAGCAAGACCCCAGGCATTGTGTGCGAGAGATTTATAGCCAGTAAGACAACCATTGCAAGCTGCAGAGAAATCCCTTCAGTGCTTATTGACTGTGCTGTGTCCTTTATGTGGAGAAATAGATTTCACAGGATTTAACTTATTTTGAGCACACTTGTTTTTTGTCTATACAACTAGATGGATGGCTTTACTACTAGATATGAAAGGACTATATTTACAATTTCATAAAAAATTAACAGGAACAACTCTTTTCAATAGTTTGTATTGCTTTCTCTTACTATTCCTTTCTTCCTTAAAAATTTAAAATATAAAAGCAGATTGACTCCAGGTGAGATTATATACTTTATGAGAGACCTGGAAGAGCGAAGGAGAAACACTGGACCCTGTCAGAAACCTTTACCCACTTTGCTGACAAACCAAATTTGGTCAGGTTACTGGACACTTTCTTCCAACCACCTCTTCTCTTTTTCTAGCCACAACATCAAACTGGTGGACCATTCTTAGACACTGACAGAACTGATGTTCCTTAATCACTCTTGCTTGGAGTATCAACTCTAATTGATCTGTTAAAGCACTCTGATATCCATAAATGGTTTTAGAAAACTTCAATTTGACACAATGAAAACAACTCAGCTAGAAAGATCTTATGAAAGAGAAAATTGGAAAGAAGGTCAATTACTAGAAAGTATTATTATAAATCTTTAGCAAGAAACCATTTAAAATATTTGACTTACTGGTCTGATTGGGGGTAAACAAACAAACAAAAATAAAACTCGCCCCTCTGTCTGTTCAATGAGCTTGTGTCAACAATAGTGAATACCACAACTTCTTTCTTTCTTTCCTACTTTCTTTCTTTCTGTCTGTATTTTCCTTCCTTCATTTTTTGATCCTTCTTTCTTTCCTTTATTTCTTTTTTAATGATGGGTGTTTGGCTTGCCAAGAACAATGTATCATAATATATAGAATATTTTAATATATAGAATATTTTATTCTGTGAATTACAAACAACTCATCTTTTGTTGGAAAATCTGAATTACATTTAACCCAGAACTAGAACAGAGATGACCTAAAGCATTGTAACGAAGGCAAAGTAATTTTACAGTAAATATAACTGAATATTAAAGTAGTTTAATTTAAAATTTGTGAAAACATTCTTAATATTAAGTTTTGAATCCATTTAGAAAGGAATCTAAGGTAATGTATATTTTGTGCTAAGGAACCTTGTGGAAAGGACCTCACGTTTTTGGATCAGGAACTGAGTTTTCCCAAAGAAACATGAAATTAAACAGAAAGCAGAGTGTTTATTCCAACTTCATGGAATGCTTTGTCCATATGTCTCTCAAAGAATTGTCAGTAATAGTGCTAATAGGAATTCAGTTCTCTACTTCTAGCTCAGCAGTTCCAATGCCATCAGCAGAAATGTTGATTGCAGATGTGCGGGTAGAGTCTGCCCAGCAGGCTCTTGGACTGTGATGTGCCCAGGAGTGCTGAACTTTGACTGGCTTTGCTTTTGTTTTTATTATTGATGCAATAAATCAGAACTGTGTCAGACTAGGATGTTGTTGGCAACATGGTTTTACACCTCTGGGAGTAGAAGGCTTTTCGCTATCTGTGTATGACATTGTTAAGCACAAACAAACGTAATGTAGAAAACAAAGCACAATAGAAAACAATACATATTTAACTCTACTGGAGGTAAACCAATTGCTTCCTTCTTTTAATAATATATGAATAATGAATATGCAATTGTTACTTTGAGGATATTACATATATATTCATTTGAAGGTAATGTCTTTGAAGTTCATTCGTTATAATGTTGAAGAATCTATTAAAATGCTTACATGTATTTTGTGTTGAACTTAGTAATACATGTAGTAAAAATAATATAAATCTATATCTAGGGACAGAAAAGGACCTAGAGCATATTAAGGGAAATATCACAATAAATTTACACTGAGGAAAAATGACATGAATTCTTTTTCTATTCATTGTGATGAACATAGTATGACATCTAAAAGTGAGTTGCTCACCTCTTCATAATAAAGGAACATTCAACCTTTTTCCCTTTTAAAACCATAGGGTACTACTAAGTACTCAGGGAACACTAATCTTCCATTATCTGAAATTTCTGGGGCTACTGTACTTAGAGTTTTCAATTTCCCTGCCTTATTCCTTTGCCAGATTTGAAAGTGTTCATATGCCTCACAATATGCTGAGCCCAACATCATCAGCCAAATCCCTGCTTTTCTGAGAGTTTTATCCCTTAAACTATGTTTTGTTCCAACTGGCAGGCCAGTGGAACTGAGCAGGCATGACAGGGTTCAGCTTAGCTAGGGTTCCACAAATGCCTTCTACTTATTCTTGGTCAGAAGGGATGGTATGTGTTCTGGAAAGACTTTTTTTGTTTCTGTTTTTGTTTTTTGGTTTTGGTTTTTGGGTTTTTTTTTTTAATTTTTTTAACATTATCTGTTTAATATGCTTGGTATTGTGGGTCTTTTTCATTTTTTTTAACCTGTAAGCATTTTATTGACAGATACTATTAAAGAATAGTAGAGAAGTGGATGCTTTTCACACACAGACACAAACACACACACATACACACACACATACACACATATATTCTCAAAAAACCTCAGCAAATATTTCCTTCATTTTCTCATTTCACACAATAAATATTTTGTGTAAAATAATATTCCATAGATGATATATTCTTAAGATGTTAACTTTTACGATGGGATTAAGGTTACATATAGCAAAACAGACTTTGCTTAATTTTATTTCATTGTTCATGCCTGAGCTGTAATTCATTCTTTTGTTTCTTTATGATGGAACTCTTGTTCAAACAAAGACAGAATTTCTTACGGTCCCAAAGATGACTCAACACAATTAAATAAAGTTTTAATGTATGTTTATCCTGGATATTTTCTCTAAGTCATTACTTGAAACTTCACCATTAAAGTGAATTAATGTGAATTTATGGTAGAACTAAAATCACTAAGTATCTGATGCATGTGAAAACTCAGTGTTAAATCATCTATCTTAGGAATATCAGAATTAATTTTTGTAGAAAAAAATGATATTTTTTGCATTGTGTTTGACTAAATTGTTATTTCTAAGAATTCTATAATTTTATAAATAGATTTTGTTTAATTTTATTTCATTAGTAGACCTTCAACAACAAAATATTTCTTATGTAATTATTAGGTCTAATTGTGGGCAAAATAATAATTATAATAATGATAATACTACTTATTGATTATGATTATATCTATGAGAATGTTATACCTAATATATTTTTACTTTAAATGACACATTATGTTAATAGTCCCTTCTTTAGTCTTTAATTAGAGCTGATACATTTTGTGTTTATTTTTCTGAATTTTAAGGGAAACAACAATGGAAAGGAGAGTTGTTTCAGTAGTTAAGAGCACTGGCTTCTCTTTCAGTGGAACAGAGTTTGATTTCCAGAGGCCAAATGATAACTTACAACTTACTATAATTTTAGTTGCTGAGAATCTCACCACTTCTTCTGCTCTATACAGGCACCAGGCATACACAGTCGATAGACCTATATGCAGGTAAATTACCCATACAAATACAAATATATGCTTTTAAAAAGAAAGCAATTAAAAATATACATTACCTGTAATGTCTTACTTTTTGCACATGATCTATATAATTTATCCTAGAGAGTTTACTTTGGTAATTAATTTAGGCTTCTGAATTTAAAGTTTTTAAATATATTTGGACAAGATAAATGGTTGCATTTATTTAAAAGTGTCAAAAGAGAGGAAATCTTGAAAAAAAGGAAAACATAAGTGGGGAATATATAAAATACAATGGCATATATTCTCAAAAATCTATATAAAAACCACTTTACAATATGAATATATTAGCATTATGTGTACTTCAAAAACCATAGAAGTTCAGAAAAGAATCATAACATCTACATTTGCCTAAACCTATATGTCGAGGTTAGAAATTGATCATTGCTTTCTCTGCCCTTTCAATAAATCATTTTCAGAAAGGATTTTACTTTTAATATCTTTGAAGGAAGATGATTCTCTAATTGAGAACCAGTGCTAAGTATTAGTGCTTTAAAAATAAGTTGTCTAGTATTTACCAAAAAAATTAGCTTTGATAAAATATAAACTGAAGCAATTAGCTCAGTCTATCAGTCAAGCTCCTAGGAGGAAGCACAGGTAAACTCACAAACGGTAAGCACAACTGTGTAAGACTCAGACTCTATTTTTATTATGTTTTATGAAGATTTGAAAGGGATCAGATAAATACGGAAATGATGGAACATCCACTATAATTTGAAAAGGAAGAGGAACTATTTCAAGCTTGAGTTGAACCATTGGTACCGCTGCACAAAACAGCTTGGGAAATCTTGGGAAGATCTCCAGAATGGTCAACCCACAGCACAAAGGAGTAGTGCAGAGAAATCCAGCCTTGACTATTCATCATGTATATATCTGATTAACCATTAGCTCACTGTCTATATTCTCCATTGGCCTATGCAGCCAGATGCTAGCAAACAAGGAAATTTCATTACTAGAAGTCCTAATCTTCAGGTTTCTAGGAGGCAGAGCAAAATAACAGAGTAAATACCCAAAGCCTCAAGAAAGGGGTATCTACTATCTCTAACACATTAAAATTACATGAAAGTTTTAAGTCATGAGTTGCAGAATAATAACAGAGTAATACAGTCCCAAAATATAAAATAATAGATAAGTCCTTTGTGATTTAATTTCCATTTCATTAAATAGTTAATGATTGTTACTTATTTAAAAATAAAATATTATTAATTGGACTTTCAGTAACAAAGAGTGGTTAAGGTATGTTTTTATGTCAAAAGTTATAGAAATTTAATAATTATTTATAGCAACTAACTATTTGTTATAACACTTATGCCTGTCTTTTTCTGAGAACCTATAGAACTGATAGAACAAAATGTTATCAAGATATTAAATAGCTATCTATTTTTATATATTGTGCAAGCGTATAAAAAATAATGTTAAGTAGAACAGAAGTAAAGGACTGTGAATGAGGGAACATCTCTCAGTGACTGTCTTCTAGCTACCTGAACATCAACATTTATAGTTTAGAACTCCAATACCCTTCAAATTGTGCCATGATCACTGTCTGCCTTTCTAGATTATAGATTATCACTGTTTAGATTATAGTTAAATGTCTTTTCAAACCATCATGCATTAGGTTGACATTAGAGCAGAGAATATCAATGAACACAAAAAGATCCACGTGTGTCCACACATACTTGCTGGCACAAAGATTTTTTGCAGAGGTAATGTATAATATGATATTCATGAAATATAAATTTAACTTCAAGCAGATTAAAGATTCAGGGTGAATATTGTATAAAAATTTATATAGTGATTGGAACCAATATGAACAAAAATTACTTAGCTGAAACAATGCACTTTAGCATAGACTACAAACAGAATTATAGTTATTAATAAAATTGAAATTAACTTTTAGTTTCCTTGTTTAATCTGGGGAAAGAGATACTCATTCATCAAAGAGTGGCTGGAGCTACAAGCTGATGCTGAAAATAAGCCTTCGAGTGTTATTTTCTCCCACAAATGGTTAGTCTCTCCAATATTTTGCCAGACATATTTTGATCAAGTATCCATACTTCTGATAATATACAATAAGTTTTATCAACAAAAATTGCAAAGCCTAATCATCTGTGTGCAGGCATACTAGTAGAAATAGTTGGCTTTCATGAAACGTAATTGAAACAGAAAGCTGTGTTCATGTGTTAGTGAGTTAGCAGCAAGCATGTATTCAAAAATTATATGAAAACATCATTTAATTCATTTTCTTAGAATCTGTTTCTTGAGGACACCATGTCCTTTTATTCCTTTTCTTTGTATAGAATGTTACACTGGAAATAAGAAAGCTGTGGAGGGGCTTTTTGAACTTTTGCCCACACAGAAATTTGTCTTGTCAGCTTCTTTATTAGCAAATTGCAAGAACAAGTTAACAGTCCCAACCTCTGAGCCATCTTTGAAAGCATACTATATGTTGTTCAGAAAACTGAACAGTGCTTCTAGCTCATTTTGTAATGACTTTGTTATGTTGTAGTAATCTGTGCATTCATATGGAATATACATATTTAATGACAATGGTTTATAGATTTAATCTAACATTGTGAGCTTCATTTTCAGTCAGTGTTGCAAACAAGCTATACTGGTGAGTGAGATCGGTTAAATATTAAGTTTTGCTTTAAACAAAATATCACCTAATCCTACATTTGACTAAAAACCCTTTCTGAATGTAAGGGACACAATAAACAAATCATCTAGGGTATTTGAACTTTGGGGTGTAGTCTTGTTGGAAATAATCAATATTAGGGATGAAAATGCACTAGAGCAATTTGTCATATATTTTTTTCAATTTCATTTATAGCTTCAGAATTTTTTCAAGATTGTTAACTTTTGATGAGAAAAGTTAAAAATATTGCCATGAGTAATGTTAATAATACCATCCAAATAGAAGCAATGAGAAAGGCAAAAGCAAATACATTCAAGTGATAAATAGACCTCATGGATAAATATTTAACAGACGTATGTCCATTTATTTCTATGATATGTTCCTCAGAAAATAATTGTAGTCAGGTGGTTGTAGTGAGTATCTTTAATTCTAGCACTCAGTAGGCTAATGAATTTCTGAATTTGATGCCAGCTAGGTCTACAGAGGGAGTTCCAGGACAGCCAAGGCTACACAGACAAAACTTGTCTTGTAAAACAAAACATTAATTAATATTGATGGTAATAATAATAGTAATTTGTTGATGTAAAAATTTTGAAAAATTAATTAGGTATACTTTCCTGATTATGCAGGCTGCTATATCACCCACTAGTACCAGAATTGTGCTATGAAACTTTTTCAAATACAGCACTATGAAAGCTGCTACATTTTACTTGAACAGTATGGCACATCACACTTCTATGAAAATCTGATTTCCTTAGAATTGAAAGTTGCACAAAGCAATTTTATCAGTTTTATGTAACAGCAATAAAACTATCTCCAACTTAGTACTCTAGTGCTTATAGAAAAGAATGTTCTAAAGTAAAATTTACTATCTACTTATGAATTGAAGGTTAGGCATGGAAGAAAACTACGAGTAATTAAGATTGTCTTTGAAAATTAAATTTATCAATATAGATTTTACAGGGCTATATGAACAAACTCAAGTAAAGGTATTCCTCAGTGAAATAAACAAACAAAAAATTTCAGTATCATACATGTAGTCTATAATTTAGAACTGTAGTATTCTCTGCCGCTTGGTGAGCTTCCCTCTGTATGTGTGTAAGTTTTTACTCTTTCTTACTATGATCATCCTTTAAGAACAGATGATTATTTTTTTTAAAGCTTAGATTTGTTTGTTTCACAAGTGATAATGTATTTCAAGTTACTTTATTATAGGTAGTGTTTGACAAAAAAAAGTTACATTCCTATGGTGTTTGATTAAGTAGTTAGGAAGTTCATGGATGACATAATGACTTCATTGTATTGTTTGGTAACCTTTGAGAACTAAGATCTTTTTAAACCCTCCAAAGAGAACATTAAGAATGCTCTCAAATTTTCACATATTTCTGAAATTGATTTTTCTATAGATTGCTCTAGAGACTACTGGTGACCTAACACATGAACATAGACATTGAAAGTAGTTAACATGGCTTCCATTTTCCTCCTTTCTCCCATACTTTTATTACCAAAGAACAAACCAAATACAGCTGGGAACTGAAGAAGAAAAATCAGCAGAGATACTGTGACAGTGCCCTGCTGCCTGATCGCCGTGGCTAACAGGAAAACGTTTCTTTTCTTTAGCTATTATCTCTGTGTGATTGCTGAAGACAAAAATCTCTTTCCAAAGATAGAGTTTAGCATCCAGCAAAAGATTCTGCCTCAAACTCATTATTGAGCAAACCCATTTCAAAATATATTGTGAAACTAAAACTTTTTCAAACAGAATCTTCCTCACTTTTGTTTGTGAGGCTGATATATAGAATTTCAGAAAAAAATCAACTAACCTGAAGAAGTTTTGAGTAAGTCCACATTTGATAATGAGCTATCTAATTACACACATATGTATATGTATACATATATGGGTATGCATATATATACACATATATGTGTGTATTTCAAAATATTATCTTTTCTTAATTTTCTCTGAATCAGTAAGAAAAGTGACATAATTGTAACTTAAGATTAGAAGAAGATTGTTCTACATTATGTACACTCTATACTGTACAATGAACACATGATGAAAAATCCTCAGTATTTTCTGATTATTTCATATGAATTAAGTATACCCACAAACTTGGGTAACAACAAATGAAATGATTAAGTAGATGAGGCTTAAGCTCATCTCACATGGATAGTCTCTCAATTTAAATTGATATTCATATGTGGAAATACTTCAATTTAAAATCTGTTGGCATCCTTATTTATTGAACCGGGTCCAAGAATTAAACTTTTGATTTTTCAAATTAATTTTATGATAGGTCCTCCCAGTAACACTGAAGCCAGTAAGCCAGTTCCCTGTATGCTGATTTTAGGCCTTGGGAACTTCTGCTGTCCTCTGGAAAAGATGTCCAGTAGAGGAGACTAAGTTGATTTGCACTGAAACCTAATTAACATGAGTCTAATATGTAATTTTAGTCTGAGGAAAAGAAACAGCACTGTTATATTGTGAGCTACCATGCACACTGAACTGATTAGGGTTATACATTTGAACATTTAAAGAAAAAATATTACCTGCATCTTTAGAAAGACTAGCCACACGCAGTAATGGATTCCAACAATGATTTGGTCTATGGGTTTGATACTTTAACATTGCCATATTTATCCTTAATTTAAGTCAGGAGCAAGAGGTCCGAGCTGACAAATGATATGACTTAATAATTCTTGAATGAAATGACATAATTAACACTTTCCAGTCTTAGTTCCTTGGCTAGAAAATGGCTCAGCATGTAGAGAAATATGTGACTTGGATCCCAGGGACACAGGAGATAAAGGGTGAGAACCAAATCCCTCAGGATTCCCTCTAACCTCCAGGCACACAAATATGCATACACATGTACCTGCACACATGTTCAAACACACACATACACAACACATGTCATTACATTTTTAACCAACTCACACAGATTGTAATGATTATTTCAGAAGCCTGATACTTCCCTCACATATTCATATTTTTTTCTTTAACCAACAACATATTAAAATTTTTGTTCTTTGTTTTTTTTCAGCTTATATCATTTGCTTACACCTTGTCTTTAAAACTTAACCATGAGGTTTGTCTATTTGCTTAGTAAAGTCTGGGTGATACTGTAGTGGCTAATATAAACTACAGCTCAGATTCTTCAGATCTGATAGAAGTTTTCTCCCTAGATGGACAGTTTCCCACTCTTAGTCCTGTTTGGAAATTGCCCTCAGCTGGAAGGAACTATTTCAAACCTCATCCTACTCCTTCAGATGTTCTTTAAAATCCACCAGAAGCACTATCTAGGCCCAGCCCCTCTCCCTAAAGCAAGATGCTTTGGAGGTCTAAACTTGGGATTCCTGTGGAGTCAGCAGATGCCTTCGTTGAGACTAAACTGAAGCACAACATTGCCCATTGCCAGTTTTTACCAGTTCCCTTATACATCCTCTTCCTGAGGTGGTGCACCTGCATAGAATCCTCAGTTACCACAGCTAGTTCTTGCTGATTACACTTGAAAAGGCAACAAAGTGCCTTTATCTTTAAACATTGTAACTGTTGTGTACAATGTCCTTATTCATTCATATTTCTTACAAATACGGCAATATATTTATTTGCTGAAAATCAATGGAAACAAAATACAGTATAGACTTATATGAATATAGGAATACTGTAAAAATGTAAGTAATTCTCTTTATATATTCTTTTACTATCATAATATCCTGTGATTTTTTTTTATTAATTAAGCTGGATATTTGCTTCATTCAAGAATGAGACAATATGACAATAAATGAAATCTTTCTATCACTTTTTCTTTATGCCAAAAATAATGGCTTACAATAACACCTAACATTTTACAAAAATATATTTTTCTGTTATGTAAAATTACTTTTAAAAATTCAATTCCATATTACACTTGTGTTTAATCTATTAGTACATTAGCCTCAACTATATTCCTGTGTCTGGATGTTGTCAAATTATAATTGCCACTCCTATATCTTATTATATTTAGATAATGATAAGTATAAAATATTTAAAAAATAAGATTCAGCTTGTTTTACCAGATTCAGATATCTATTGTAAAATCCCTTTGACTAAGTTTATTTTGTCAAATGAGAAAATGATTTATTATAAGGTTTATACACAGCATATGAAGTCTGTTGAAATGAATAATAGGAAAGAAAATCAAAATGAAACTGAAGTAAGTAATATTTTTAGTTTATATATTTACATTACATTCCAATATCAGCCCCCTCTCATCCCAGGCCCCCTCTAGCGGCCCCTCCTTTCATTCCCCCATCCTCTTTTCCTCTCGCTGGGTGTCACCCCTCCAAAAATTCCTATTCTTTCTGTTTCTGAGTAGGCATTAGGCCATGTATATAAACTTTAAATCCCTATTATAACTATTAAATTTAAAGGTTCACATTAGTCACCATTCGTCTGCTGTTTGTATTCCTTTAATGAACAAAAATGGAAATTTTGTCATTATAAAGTTGCATAGGAGAAGACAGTATGCAAGGATGACATAATTTATTTAAAGATTATTGCATGACATATTTAAATAATTTACATCCAGTCACCCAAATATTAGGCAGAGCTTGGGGAATCCTGCAGAAATGTGGAAGGATTGCAGGAACCAGAGGGGTCAGAAACATACCAAGGAACATGGCCCACAGACTACTGACTAGGACTCCTAGGGATTTACTGAGATGAGAGAGCCTCTATGGGTCTAATCTAAGTCCTCTGCACATCAGTTAGGGCTGAGCAGCTTGGTGTTTTTGTGGGATTCCTAACAGTGGGAGCTGTGGCTGCCTTTGACTCTTTTTCCTGATTATGGGGCCCTGTTCCTCCTGCTGGGTAGCCCCTTTTGGCCTTGATGTGCTGGCATGCTCCTGGTGATGCTATATAACTTGTTATGTGGTGTTTGGTTGATATTCTTGTTAGGCCTGCATGTTTCTGAGAGGAGGCAGAGGCAGGGTAAATCTGAGGATAGGTGAGATGGAGAAAAGAGAGAAACTGGTTGGGACGTAATATATGACAGAAGCATAAAAATATTTTATCTTATGAAATGAAGAAAAAGAACAGACAATTTCAACTTGAGAATTAATCAGTATGAATCAATTTAAATTATTTTCAAAGTTTCTCTTTCATGATAATGCTTGATATATTATGAATTGCACCACAGCATGGGTTTTGCCACCTTATGGGGACAGTAATCATTTGATTAGCCCCAACATAGTGTGCACTAGCGGCAATTTTGCAGCTGTATTGGAAGCTGATGCCATCCAATGAAGGCACTAGAACTGGATAGAAGTATTTTCACTGGAGGCTGCATAGTAGAAGACAGACAGGCATCTTCACAAAGAAGGCACTGAACACCATTCTCTCTCAGTCAAGTCTGTGCTATTTCACCATAAACCCAACAGCCCAAGGCAGTGAATACAATCACAGAATTTGAAGAATTAGGAAACCAGATACACTGTGCCAGTTCACCATGAATTTTAGATGAACATTAGGTATTTTTTCATCTCAAGCATGGACAGAACATGGTATTTTTCATTCGCATCATTCATTGTACATGACAACTCCATATACTCCACATAATATAATGTTATAATAAAGAAAAGAATACCACTTAAGATCCAGGAAATTAATAAGAATTAGTTTTATGTATCTGAAAAATAGTAAAGTCAATACAGAGATTCAGTGCCATGGCTGTTTGAAACCCAATGCACAGACAAATACCTGGATGACGAAAGTCTGGTATTAGTAACCATGGGTGTGATCTACAGTTTGGAGAGCTGATGAGCACAAGCAAGAGGTTTATTTTAACCTCTCTATCTCTGGAGCTGACAATGATGAAGACAGACTGCTGTGGCTCTTCTGAGAACTGGACAAAAAGCAAAACAAAACAAAAACTGCCTTTAGAATTACAATACAAAAGAAATGCCCAAGACACCATGAGAATCACCGAAGTAATATCGGTTGAGACTACATGACAGATAGGACATGTGGCTGGTTGTGACAGCTGATTGCCAGTAAAGAGACATTTCCTGAGAAGCCAGCTACTACTGCTGATCAGGGCTATTGTCAGGCATCCTGGAGACATTAGAAGAATCAATACTGAATTATCTCAAAAGGAATTACAAGAAAGATAGTTTCCCAACATTTTGATATATAAAGTCTTCACACAAAGCCCAGATTAAAAGATATTTTTATTATTGTAAAATATACCCAAAAAGATTGAGTAAATCAGAAAATTAACATATGTAACGTATGTTAAATCTCTAACAGAATAAACAAGAATCAAAATAGGTGATTAAAAGAAATATGATAAACAGATTTTTTCCAAAGTACAAATAATTCACTTCTGTGGATTGGTTAATATTCCTTTTTATAAAAAATAAACAACTACCCAAGTATAGTGATACACACCTTTAATGCTAGTACTTAGGAGTTAGCAGTAATCAGATCTCTGAGTTAGAGGCCATCCTGATCGCTATACTGAATTCCAATGCAAGCTAGAGTTACATTATTATTTGTAACACAAAAAACAAACTTATAAAATTAAAATCATTTCAATTAGTAAATTGAAAAGAGAATGGTTTAGTCCTCAAAATAAAAACAATAAAATATATGAAACACCCTACAAAATTTTTGAGGTACAAATACATAGAAAAGGGAAAAGATTCATGAAATTGATAAGAAGCTGAAAGATGATGCAGACCTTACAAAATCAGGTATACATGGTTACACAAGTGTAGATAAAAATATATATATAAATTAAAACACATTTAAAAATTAAACACCATTTAAATTCCCAAGCATTTTAGTGATACTTAGATTCTATGTTGATTGCAAAAGGTCATAGGTTTATTCAAATGTTTTCATTTGTGTATGTGATATACTTTGACTATACTCACTTCAAATTACCATCCCTAATTAAGTTACCCAATATTCTCCTTTTTCTTTTCAAATCATATCTCTTATTTATGCTTTTCAAACAATCCATCTTATACATATGAGACAAAACAAGAAAGATTTGTTCTTCTCAATTTATTTTATTTTGCTTAACAAGATGATTTACTTCTAGTTGTATCCATTTCTGTAATTTCACCTTCTTTAGGACTGACAATCTATAGTTATGAGTGTCTAGCACATGAACTTCATTTGCCTCTCTTTAAATGGACACTTACACTGCTCCATAATTTGGCTTTTATATGTGGTGAGACAAACATAAGTTTCTGACTGTCATTACATAGTATGCTGATTTTGAATCTTTTGGATTAATATTGCTGAGTCTTATGGATCTTTGATTTTGGGTTCTCTGAGGAATTTCTGTATGAATTCCATGATTTTCATGGTAGCTAGACTAACTTATCTTCCCAGAAAAAAAATTCATTTCTTCCTACAAACTCAATATAATTTGGTGTATCTTTTTCTTTCTTTTCTTTTTTATTTTTTCTTTTTCTCATTTTCTTTCTGTCTTTGTTTTGTGTTTGTGTGTGTGTGTGTGTGTGTGTGTGTGTGTGTGTGTGTGTGTATAACTACTATTTTGACTAGGGTGAGCACAGATTCTGCCTTTAGACTCTTTACACTGAAATATTACACTGAGTTTAAATGAGCAACAAATGAATACATAAAAATGTAATACTTTCAGAATACCATATGAAATAGAAATAAGATAAGCCTATTAAAAATGTGCATAAACAGAAGCCTAATGCCTTACAAGTTAACATGTGGCCAAAATTCAGAACTCTGACTTCTAGGAGGACAGTCTGTGTAAAACAATCAGTCAGTAATTCATAGAATGACATCTAAACAGCCAGCAACCTAATATCTACAATAATAGAAAAAAAAAATTAGTCAAATAAGGCTTTAAGTTGTTTGTAGTAGTATCTTGAAAGAATCACCCAAACAATCCAATTTTCTAACAACATATTCAGGAAAAAAGGAAAAGGTATATGCTGGCTAGTTTTATTTCAACTTCACACTAGGTAGAATTCTCCAAAGAAGGGAGCCTCAGTTGAGAAAATTTCTCCATAAAATTGGGTTATAAGCAAGACTGTAAGGCAATTTTTTCAAGATTACTGATTGGTGTTTGAGATCTTAGACCCAGTGTTGGGTCCACTCCTTGTCTTGTGGTCATGAGCTCTATAAGAAAGCAGGCTGAGTAAGATAGCATTCTTCTGTGACCTCTGAATCAATTCTTGCCTCCAAATTCCTTCCATACTTGACTGTATTCCTTGACTTCCTTTGATAATGAACTATGATATATAAAAGTAAGTAGGAGTAGTGGGATTGGTTAGTTGTGAGGTGTGAGGAGAACCTACTATGTAGAACACTTTGGGGGATTCTGGAGCATCCTAGGAAGGAGAGAATAAAATGTATCCAGATGAGGAATTGGATGGCCTATAAAAGATGAACCAGGAATTTACTAGGCATGGGGGCGGTGAAGAGATACAGGCCCTTTGCAAGAAGAGGTCTCCCTGACATCAATTCAAAGGTAGAAAGATTGAAGGCTCTATGAAGCAAAGAACAATGAAGGAGGCAAGCTAGCTGAAGTTTGATAAAATTGAGATGAATACCTAGGGTAAGTTTGGTTAGTATTTCCTTTAGAATTTTGTTTGTGCACTCAATTTTGTCATAGGCTTGCGGGTGGTATGTGATGTGATAATGTAAGAGTATTTGTAGAGCTTGGACAGTACTCTGAATGACTTGAGAGGCAAATTCTGGGCTGTTTTCTGTCTGGAGGGAGGTAGGCAGTCCAATGTAAGAGACTATGTTAGACAGTAGATGGGTGGTGATGGCTGATGTCCTTTTGTTTTGTGTGTGATTTTAGCCCTTACTGACAATAGAGGAGAAAGTCTGATGTGGTTTTTAGTGAATCCATCCAATTTGAATCAGTCCTTTTAATTGGTAATGTATGGAGTAAAGGAAGTCATGTCAACATTGTCTGAGATCTCCAGTGGCCATTTGACAGGAAGGAGCTGTGGTCTAATTAAAAACTTTAGGCAGAAGTAGTTAGACCTTCTTGAATATAAGAGGAAGGGGTAGGAAGTCTTCATGTCTCTTAATATAGTACAGACAGTCAAAGGAATATTGAGGCTATGAAAATTCTATCACTGGGTTGACAGATTGCAACTCAACTAAAGACCCAGGATTAAGCACAGATAATACCTGAGCACCAATTTCCAACACAATGAGATCCCTTAATAAGCAAACCTAAAACACAAAGTGGCTGAATCTAAATCAGGTGTAGACAACAATAAATAGCTTTGTAGGAGCAATTTTCAATGGGAAAAGAAGGAGAAGAACTATATTAAAATGACATGATGAGGTAGATGGCTATGATTGGTCATACTGTTTTGATAACTGGTCCTTAGTAATGAACAAGCATAAGGAAGTGGTCAAATAATGGAACAGATTCTGGTGACTATCTTTAGAAATGTGAATGTGCCTAAATAACTGAAGAGTTTAGGAAAGGAAGAAGGAAGTTGTAGTGGCAAGACTTGGTAGTGCTATGTTGATATGACCAGACCTGTTAGAGGCCTACAAGTGGTCTGGGATTTTCTAAGAAAGCAGGCTTAGTAAGTCATTGTAACAACTGAACAAGCCAGAAAGGAGCATCCCTCATGGCTTCTGCATCAGGTTCCTTCCTCATTTGAGTTTCTGTCTGGCTTCCCTTAATAGTCTGTAATATGAAAGTCACTCATATACTTTCCTTCCAAGTAGCTTTGGTCCTGTGTTTTGTCATAGCAATATCAATCCTAATTAAGACAGGCCTATAACCAAAGGAATCTTCTCTCTATGCTTATCAATGTTAATGCTGTTTTATTCATAATAGCCAGAAACTGGAAAGAGCCAATGACTAAAAAATTAAAACAGAACATTTATACAGTAAAATATTATAAAGCTATTAAAAAATAAATTATAAAATGTATTTTATAAATGAAATTATAAAATGTTTTTCAGATGACTCTAAGAAAATGTTATCCTGAGTGAGATAATAGACACCAAAAGACTCCATGTGACTTTAGACTTTTGAAATGTTTGCTACATTTTAAATAATGATAAAGATTATCTACTGAATAAGGGACCAAGGGGAAGAAAAGGATCTCCTAAAGAAAGAGTAAATAAATATAATGTTATGCAGAGACAAAGGGGAGACTAGAATGGGAAGGTTAAATAAGGAATAGGTGAGACAAAAGAGTAAAGGAGGACAACCAATACTTAAGACCATTTGAAAATCCAATAGGAAAGCTGTGCCCCAAACAGGTACATTTTACTACCATGGAAAACATCCAGTGTTAAGAATGGGTTACATCTTGTCAAGTTGTTGGACCAATTGCCCTATGGAAAACATCAATTATCTCAGGCTATTTTCAAAGCCATATAGCTTTCTACAATTTGATTGTAAGAATTATTTCTGAAGATAATACTTATATCATCAG
>JADRCC010508304.1:0-11068 GCA_019843855.1 Hylomyscus alleni
GATTTTCAGAAAATTGAGAATAGTTCTACCTCAAGACCTAGCTGTAACATTCCTGGGTATGTACCCAGGAATATACAAGAGAGGCCCCACAATGCTACAAGGACACTTGCTCTACTATGTTCACAGCAGCTTTATCATAATAGCCAGAAACTGGAAACAACCCAGATGTCTGTTTGTTTCTTTTGAAGCATGTCTGGATGTGCAGCCAGGCTGACCTCAAACTAAAGATTATATGGCTCAGCCTCCTAAGTGATGTGATTACCAAACTGAATTTCTATAACCCGACACACATGCACACATACATATAATAAATACCTTTAAAATATCCACTGACTGATCTGTCGATTCAGAGATTTTATAATACAAGCAAAAATACTAATGCAGTTTTATATCTGAGGCCCCATCCTGAATATTATGTTATAGTTTCAAAACTTGACTATGAAAAATATCCATTCACAGATAGTTAATGATAAACTGATGCATAGTCTTTAGATTTCTATCTTTGAATTATTCATAGTGATAAGGATGAACATATGATAAAGTTCTAATAGAAAAAAAGGGGATGTAATGCTAAATCCAGTTTGACAATGAAACAAAGGTTAAATAAACACACGCAAATGTAAAAGACCAGCATGACAAAATGCAGGTGGAAGTCATCTTTAGGTAATATGATTAGAAATAATGTTTTTAGTTTTTCACAATAAACATGGTTATACAGTAAAAGTAAATTAAATAAATTTTATTCTGAAATCTCAATGAAATTGCCTAGTTCTATTCAGCTTTATCAGCCTACACTTTCATGGTGGTTTTATTCCACAAATTACTTTATGAATGGAAAATTCTTGGGTACTGTGCAGGTGCTCTACTTAAAATCACTTTATTCTTAGAAAGTAAAACATGCCAAATGCTATTCACAAGTTGTAAATTTCAGGCTAACGCCAGTTTCTCAAACACAGCATTTAAATTTTGAGGCTGTATGATGTGATTCAATAGTAGTTAATGAATTTCAAAGACTTTAGATTAGCAGTTACAACACCAGACTCTTTAAGCAGACATTAAATCCCAATGGATATAATATATAGATAAATATTATACATATTACATATATAGATATGTATACTATGTGTATAGTAAATGTAAAATGAGGCTTGGAATTTCCTTAATCATTTTTGTATTTGTGAAAGACTAGAATTATCCTGCTTTCGTTGTTAGATGTGGGGAGACAAATGTTTGCTAATTGTCCACTGCTCCAGATATGCTGTTCTCAGAACTTAGGCATGTCCTCTGGAATGGTACACAAGTGTGTTTCGTTCTTGGCTCCTCAATTTACTCCATAACATTAGGCAAGAAACACATCAGATGCCAGACTCTGGCATAACAGTGGCATTAATTTACTACTAAAAGCTGACAAAACCTTTTTAAATATATATATCCTTTACTGTGACAACCCACAGGTAAGACCAGGAGAGGGGGTGAAATTAGGGGCATTGATTCTAATGTCTGTAGATTTGATATTACCCTAAAGACTAAAGGGCACTTTCAGTTGGATGAAGGAAGAAGATGCACTCTCTACCTTCATGTAGAATTTTGCAACCCCATAGGAAGAACAACAATATCAACAAACCAGATCTCCTAGAGCTCCCAGGGACTAAACCACCAACCAAAGAGTACACATGGTTCCAGCTGCATATGTAGAAGAGGATGGCCTTGTTGGGCATCAATGGGAGGAGAGGTCCTTGGTCCTGTGAAGGCTCAATGCCCCAGTGTAGGGGAATGCTACGGCAGACAGGGAGACAGGAGTAGGTAAGTGGGTGGCAAAACATCCTCATAGAAACAGAGATAGGGTGATTTCGGGGGTGAAACCAGGAAAGGGGATGACATATGACATGTAAATAAAGAAAATATCCAATAAAAAAATAATTTAGAACAAAGTGCTAAAAATGACTCTCCTTCAATGGAGAGGTAGATACCTCATATTTCTTTCCCTTCATCATATTTGGTTTTTGTGACATGGTTCATAAAATGTACAGAAAGTCTTGAAGACAGTTTTATAAGGCCTCAATAGGCATGGGAGGGGTGTGGCTTGGGATCTTGATCCTGGCTTAGTGCTTTCCTGTGGAAAGATGCCGCTTGTCCATCTTTCATGACCTCTCTCCACCCCAGCGATAGTGCTGAGTCACCTTCTGCATATTTAGCAAGAGGAATTGAAATCACCTGGCTCTAGTGTTTTTCTATGTCCTTGTAAAACATCCCCACTATCTTAATCACACAGTTGGTCCAGCAGAGAAGGCCATGCCCAGAGCAGAAGATCATTGGTTTCCAAATCTATTTATTATTTGCTGATGACTTGTGAATGGATTATGAAAAAACAAAAACAAAGAAATAAACAAAACCTGACTAACCATTCAAACGGAACAACATTCTACAGTACAGACTGAATCTCAGCAACATACTGTTGCTCCAGCTATACAATTTTTAATTTTCCAAGTTAGCCCAAAGTTGACCCTGTAAAATCCCAACTATGGTTCCAGGAGCAGCTATGGCTTTAGAGATACTGAGCATGGGATGCCTATTTTAGCCAATGGACTTCAACAGCTTTTTAAAACTAGCCCTAACAGCTGTCTTATATGCTAGACATATTACACTATTGTCATGTAATTATACTTCAAAGTACAAGATAGGATTCATTTTCCATCTAAATCCATGCGAAGATGAGCTATGCGGGCTTTCAATACTGAATGCAAGGAAATGCAGGGCTCTCCTGTTCTTGCATGCCATTAAAATGCTGTCAGTTCGTAACAACAGGATTGCAAAAGGCCCCTGATGTCATCAGACATTATGCTAGCGTCAGCCAAGGAATCTCTGACAATTTGGGCCATAATGGCCACAGTGTGTTCACTGTTGGAGAATGATATACAGGGGCCGACGGAATTTCCACTAATATAATTATGCTGTTTGCTGTGCATAAATACCCAGAGGCTGAACAAAAGATTGAGTTTCTTTTCCAAATTCATAATCAGCCATGAAAAAAGCAACCACTATTTTGAGACTGTCACCAGAGTCGATTGGGTACAACATGACATTGGTGCTTAAGACCTTTTTTTCCCCCTATGATACAGCATGTCACTCCCTTAGAAATGCCATGTGGCTTCACAGCATTATGTTTTGGTCGTCATAAAAAGGAATGTGAGATCATTTAGTGAATTGGGAATCACTGAAGGAAACTTGCTCTGTAGAATTCGTTTAGCAGCAATGGAGGGATAAATGGACTGAGCAAATCCCTTCTAGAGTGGGGCACTTAAACCAGATTTCTAAAGTATCTGGAGTCTTCACACAGAATTTCTATGCTAAGTAGCCAGCACCCAATCCAACCAAGAAATTTCAAGGACTAAGGAAGGTTCATTTTCCAGTCCTCTAGCCTTCTAGCAGAGAGTCCTCTTCCCCCACATGAGTGGGTTTTATACTGCTAAATGATGTGATGAAGCACAGTTAAGTACCATTATGCTCCTGGCTTCTAGCCATCAAAATGGGAAAGGAGAAATCCTATTCTTTATACTGTTTTGCTTAGTGGTTTCTTAAAGATTCACTGTCCCCAGTGAGAGGAGCAGTGGTCCAATTGTGTACACTTTAAACACACACACACATGGATAGGCAACTTACCTTATCAACATGTATCAATTGTGCATAATAATGAGCTTTATCGGGACATTTCCATACATGTATACAATGTGCTTTCTCCATGTTCCCCGACATATTGTCCTTCTTTCCTCCTACTGTTGCCACCTGCTAAACCAATGCTACAGAACAAATTCCCTTCGGTGAGAACCAGGTCCCCTTTTCCCTGAATAGCCCCCATTCTATTTTTTGTTAGACAGATGGGGGTGAGGAGGAAGGTAAAAGATGAAGTGGATGGGGAGGGAGAGGGAGAGGGGGAGGGGGAGAAACATCTCAATGAGTTTTATTAAGGTCGCCTACAGAGGCACGGGTGAGGGAGGGGTTGTATACAGTCACTCGGGATCTTACCAGAAAGATAATCTTTAAAGAAACGACCATTAAAATGATCTTCTCCCTATTCTTTATTAGTTCTCTAATTTTGCCATTACAGTTCTGTGACATTTCCTGCTTTAAAAAAAAAAAACAACTACAAAGAACGAGGCAGCAACAGTAGCCTAACTGTGCTTCAGTAATTCATCAAGGGTACGATTAATTCAATAGTGGCATTACTAAATGAAAATGAGCAACAATTACCCTTTTATTATAAATACAAATGGTTGTCCATCATCCTTATTAATTATTGTTATTATAATATAATAAGAATATTTGATGGGGACTGGATGTTAGGCAGCGAGCTATATTCTTTTTCTCCTTCCAATAGAGCTGCTTTCTTTCTCCTGTATAAGTTGTCTCCACAAAACAGGTCTGGCATACCTCTTTTTTGAAATGAATGAGTCTGTTTATAAGTACAGAATGTTTTCTTACTGCACGCAGATTTGGTGTGGCTTGGAATAAAGCCATCTTACTCAGGTGGCCTTTTCGTTTTCCACTTCTCATGGTGGTTTGTCGGACTTTGGCAGTCTTAGGATTGTACTAATTAAGGAGGAACACAAAAGTAGGGTCTAATGCTCTTACTTCAGAGGGATCCAAAGCTAAGACAGACAGACAGACAGACAGGATTATGGTAATATTGGGCCGTTTATATTACTGAAAACGTTCAGTGCTTTTGCCAGGAAGCATGTCTTTTTTTGTTAACTCACCCTAGAACATTCTTTTAGGCCTTATATTTCTACATTTGGTTCAGACAACGGTAGCTGGAACTCTTTTCTGAGAAAATCTAAAGAAACATCCACTCCCTCCTTATAGGGCACTAATGACAAACCAAAGTTCAATTCTACGAAAGATTAACTTTGGACAGTCAATGTACTCATTGGGCTTACTTACAAAGCATGAGTGAGATGTGATTGACAGGAGTAATTAATGACCACACCAGAAAGTCCCATTCCAGCGTGGATAAAGATGTTCCCATAGATGCATAGATGGAGTTAACCTCCCACCCTCTTCATACTCTATTATATGCACAGACTAGAAGGCCACTTGCAATTAGACCAGAGTCATATACAGCTACCTAAAAAAAAAAAAAAAAAAAAAAAAAAATCCAGGGGAGGTGGTTGGAATCTCAGATGAGGCTCCAGTGACCCTCCTCAATATCATCCTCTGTGATGGAACTCCTGTAGTCAACAGGCTTGAGGGGCTCTGTTCAGGGAGATAGCTGTTATTCTTGGAGGATAGTACTCTACAACAATGAAGCCCTAAGGTATTATCTTAGCTAATCTGTACCTGTTGACTTCAGTGGTTGATCTTCATGTTGAATCATATGTCTATGAAAGGAGAAGTCCACTATTGTGGAAATGAGCATGAGAAAGAGATTCCTTCATACTCAGCTGGTATTGGGCCTTCATTTACTTATTTTCATTATAGCCTACACTAGAGAGACCAATTGTTTGAAGACTTAAGGCTGAAGCAATACAATTAAGGAATGCTGGGAAAATAGTCTCTGTAGCAAATCCAGTGTGTGTGTGTGTGTGTGTGTGTGTGTGTGTGTGTGTATGTGCATGAGACTGAGAATTAGTGTACGAATGAAGGCTTTGTCTCCCTTCTCCAGCATGAACGATCCTAAAACAAAGATGTGTAATTTCATACCTCAAATTAAACAGTCCTATAAATATCAGCTGGCTTAGGAAAAATCCATTTTATTCCAAAAGGCTCTTCATTTCACACTTCTCATTCTGTCATTCTGGGGAATGTACTAGTTAAGGAAGAACACTGAAGTTAGTATTTATTGTTTTTACTTTGGAGATACCCAAGGTAAGACAGACTAGGGCATAGTATCTATTCAATCAATATTTGTTTTGTGGTTAATGTATTACTTATCCTCCTAAAGCTAATAAGATAGAGACTTGGTTTGTTGTCTGTCGTGTTATTGGGAGG
Organism: Hylomyscus alleni; assembly: GCA_019843855.1. NCBI lineage: Eukaryota > Metazoa > Chordata > Mammalia > Rodentia > Muridae > Hylomyscus > Hylomyscus alleni. The sequence goes on from JADRCC010508304.1 coordinate 5,986, forward strand.
TATGGAATTTGTAGCAGGTGGGACCTAATAAAAGGAAATTATGTCATTGGGGCATGTCCTTGAAGAGAATCTGGTGAACCCTGCCCCCTCTTTCATGACTACCATGAGGTAAATTTGTTCCCCCTTATGTCATGGCCACCATAGCTTGATGCCTTACTATATAACCCAAAGCAAGTGGGACAAGAGACGATGGATTAGAATCTCCAAAACTGAGAGATAAAGTAAATCTTTTGTGCTTCTAAATAATGATCTCAGACTCTTCTTTTTTTCATAGTTATAGAAAGTTGAGTTATATATTAAATTACTAAGATTCTTTTATTGTCAAAATGTTAATGATAAAACTTCTTGAATATTTTCTATCAGTTTAGTCTCTTCTACATACAAGGGGGAATTATTTGTTCTTAAAGCTATCTAACATAGTGTTTATAATCATTAAAAATAAATTTCAATGCTATAGAGCTATGCATAGTGTGCTTCCCCTTTGGAACTTACTAACTTCGTAAGATACAATAGTTAACTCAGGAACTCCTCTGTAGCTATTCTTTGTATACCCAAAAGGCTTGAAGTGGATCTGGTATAATGCTTAGATTTCACATGTAGGATAGACAGCATCTTATTGGCAAGAATGAAGTATTTTGAAACATTGTGTCTTCACCCACAAAGCAAGAAGAGGAAAGAAAATAAAAAGCAGATTGATCTACTGAATTTGTGCTTTCCTCACACACATAGTGGATTTATAACCTGGATTCACCACACCACAATACACAATGCAAAGACTGAGAAAGATGGGTTAAGAAACTTCATGGCTGCCTCCCGCAGTTCCAGGGGGAGATGTTGGGGAGTGTATAGTCAAAGAACAGTTGTAGTTAGCTTCCCCTTAGTCAGAATGATGATACTTTTTTTTCCAAGTTCAACATTTTTTGGCATATATATGATTGGAATAGTTCAAAATTATCCTGTAAATTAGAATTGGAAAGAAGTAATTTATGTAAGGAAAGACAATTTTCAAGTACTTTATCAGCAAACCTGGAAAGGGAACAGGCAAGAAGAGCATACGTAGGTAAAAAGAATTCTCAGGGCACAAGCCTACTAATGTGTTGGCTGATAGGTGAGCACATACTAATGAAAGATGTGTGCATATGTGTACATGTTTGTGCATGTTTGCATGTATACACATATGTTGATGTTAGAATTGTGGTATCAAACACAATTTCTAGCTCAAACTAAGTATGTACATTGTCACTATATGTAAACAAGATGGCACTCTGGGAAGAGAACAGAGTATTTGGGCCTCAGGAATGAGAATGAAACATTGGGCATCAGGAATGCACACATTCCAAGTTTTGACTATGAAGAACAAGAATTCCCCACAGCTTTGCATGGAATAGTTAACTGGAGATGAACTTATCCATAAGTTTTTAGAATTATAAAACTTGTCAAGGTCTAGTGTCTTATAAAATAGTTGACAGACACTCCAAGTAGGTAAATAAAACAACAGGATCAAAAGAGCTGGAAATGGCAACCATAAAGCTTTAATTATGTTTTTAAATGTTTAAACATATAATGGGAGAACTAACATCCATAAAAAAGGAACAATGGATTATAAAATAAAGTAATTGACTATATGGTAAATTACGGAGAATTCTGTATATAAAACAAGCCCTGCTTGGTGAAAATTTAAACTTCCCCAAACATGGTTGAAATGGTAGATTAGAATCCAGGTAAAAGAAAATTAGGGAAAGGGCAATAGAGAGATGTCAGAGATCTGAAGTGACAGAAGAGTCAGTAATATATTTGAAGACAGACTCAGGGCACTGATGTGCATCTAAAAGAAGCTATATCAGCAAAAATGAAGGAAAATGGTGGAAGGCCAATATTCATAGGTGAGAAATATAAAAGATGAGGAATATTGAGAACATTAAAGGGCAAGAAGAGACAGCATCGACAGTCCTATGAATCATAAACTAGGATTCGTTTAAATCTACACCTGGGTTTTTTGAATGACTACCATAGCTTCTCAGGATGAACATAAAGGTCCATGAGGCATGTCTATCAGACCAGAGTTTGGAAACATGCTGCTGGCTGTGATTATTTGTCAACACTATTGAATATCTGGATATAAACCAAGAAATCAGGGATAAAGCACTAGACTTCGATTCAGAACATGAATTCCTGTGGTACAACTTCGACTTTGCCTTTAATTGAAGTCACAAATTCCTAGCATCCTTTCTGTGTTTAGGCCCTGGAAAACAGGAGTGTGAGACCAAGATATTTTCCTGAAAGAGCTACCTGCTTGGGTCACACCTACAGCCTCCTCATCTCCTTGACTGTGCCTTGCTAGTCTGTCATCTTCATCTTATCTTCATCTTCCATATAACAAAGATACCCTCAAGGAACTCCACATTCTTTACAGTGCTTTCGTGCCTATCTTAGCCACAGGTGAAGAGCAGGGAATTTAGAACTAGTGTTGATCTGCATGCTATTTCCAAACTATTTTCGGCATTTCATCATCTTGCAGGAAAAGAAGGCACTTGGTGTCCTGAAAAACAGTGAGAGTATTCACAGACTAGGAGGTGTCTGTCTCAGTATATGCAGAAATTCGATGTCTCAGATTCTTTTAATGGAAAAGACTAACTACTGTATACAGAAAGGAAAATGCAAGTACTTAATACCTTAAGGCAAAACAGAATTCTGTGTGTGCAAAGTTTGATATAAATGTAGATGGGTTCAAGTTATTGTACTTATTTCTGTTGAAAGCATTCAGCTGTAAACAACCAGGCAATGCAATATATTTGGTTATTTGTAAATAAGTTTAATAGCTGAAATACTGGTATTTGTATAACATGATATTTTTCAACTTTTGCTATCATAATATCAATTTAATATCAGAAGATTTAGTTTTTGAATGCTGAATGCTGTTTTTTTAATAGCACAAATTTCAATGTTATCTGAATTTCAGAGTGACTGAAAAACTCACTATGAGAAAGAAACCACTCACATTCTTCTGTCTGTTTAAAACCTATCCTATTAGGAGAGAAGGAACTCGATATCAAAAGAGTCAATGGTTGGCCTCACAACGAATCAACAACATTTAGTTTAAAAGCATATGTAGACCATGAAAAGATCCCAACCATGCAGGTAAAGGAAGAAATGTTATGAAGGCATCATTGTCAAGGCTTTGCAAATTTTAGTATGTCATGGTGCCCTGTGGAAATTACAGTTATAGAAAACATCACAGGCGAAAAGTGATGCCAATGGAATGAAGAGATGTGGGTTACCACTGACTAAGCAGCTGCTGGGACTTACAAACTCCAGGCAAGAACTTGCAACCTGCTTCAGAATCCTCAGCTTCTGGTTTCCCACACAGCATGTGTTAGAGGAAAGAAGAGAAACCAGGCTTCTCAATGGCAGAGTAGACGCTTGGCTTGTTTGTTTAAACCTGCTTTCTGGGATTAACTCTATCTTACTTTGTGCATTTTTGGCTGAAGGTTAGACAAGGGTCAAGTAGGAGATTTCAACACATCTGATAGAGGTTTGTTCTTCTCAAGAAGAGGAAAGCTTTCACACATTGGGCCTCATGCCTCTTCTTTGTCCTATTTGTATGTATAAGAAGGCTTGGGGCAGGACAGGGCAAATCTAAACCCCAATACACAAATCTATAACATTCATTATCTATCTTTGGGAACTAGTCTACTGCCCTCAGAGTGCACTGTTTAAACATGTGGCCTCCCATAAGCTTCCCCCTGCTCCTGCAGGATGGCTTTAGGGGATTGAAAAACATAAGGGCATTTTCTTATTTTTATTTTATTTTATTTTTGGGAAATTATCACAGGTTAATAATTGAAAGCCTGGTAAGAGTATGGCTCACATATTTAAATGATACATTTACTTGCTCATCTATAAAAATAAAAGTCCACAATGACCTTAATTTGCATCGATGATTGATCATTCTTTAAATATTTAATTGTGGAGTGGATTTCAGTTTTATGTACTTTTATAAATATCTATGTTTGGAATTAAAAGTTCTACCAGACACAAAGGTACCACTGTGCACAAATACATTTTAGCAGAAAATGTGAGCAAAATTACAAAGAATGACAATACTTAAGCAAGCCCTTGTATGGCCCAGTGCTTTCCCTGAGAACTGCAGCCATCCAAAAGCACCTTCCGACCCAGGACTGGACTGTGTACTGGAGAAAGGACTGGGAGATATTTTCTTGCCTAAATTCTCAAGCTTTTTATGTCAGTCTGTTGTCTTTAGATTTGAGTTAGGAATTGTTTTATGAAATTCCAGTAAGTCTTTCTAATGCTATGTTTTTGTTCTTTACATTCAGAATTTAATCATCCATTTTCTTTTCTGACTTCTCTGGACAGTGGCTAGCTTCTATATGGAACGTCTATCCAACCCATCTGGATCTTTGGGGTTGGATACCCTGCTGTATGTGTTCCCCAAGTGGAGAAATGAACATTCGCCTCACGCCTCGTGGATGTGACTACACACAACTGCCTTCTTTCATCTCAATATACCTTTAAAAATATACATGACTCAGGACCCATCCAGCTCGGGATCTTAGACTCATTTAGTGTCAGCAGCTTTTAGGTAGAACTCTGCTGTCTTTTAATAGTCACATAACAGAGTAGTAGCAGCCCCATCTCCTAACTTCCCTTCTACTTCTCTTGAATGTCTCAGACATCTCTAACAGCAGACAATCAAATAGTTACAGGCTTCTTTCCCACCCTACTGTCATCATAACACAAAGACGAGACTATTGTACAATTGGTCTAAATACTGGTAGCAGAGTTAAGTCATAGTCTTTGAAACAAATGGAGTAAGTACAAAGCATTGCAGAAACTGACGTTGTCTGAGACCCAGACAGAAGGAAGACAAGACAAATAGGCTTGAATGGAGTGACAGGTCAAATTGAATGCAACTATATAATGATGTCATAATTAAATATTTTCTTTTGCATTACTTTATAATTAAATCCCAAAGCTAATCACATTTTAAAACAAACCTCTGCCAGCCTTCCTCAGTCTGGATGTCTGTGTGAGCAAACAACCCACAATGCCCTAGTTCCTGGGT
>JADRCC010508339.1:0-11517 GCA_019843855.1 Hylomyscus alleni
AGCTATCTGTTCTGGGAGTTAAATGGCAGTATGATCAAATGATTTGATGATCATTTCTTTAGCAATCATCAATCACACTGAATTGCCAAAAGACATGCAATCTGGCTTAATCAGGACAAAGCTGGCCTTACTGAAAAAGTTGAAAATAAAGGCCCAACTCACTCAGTGGTCCCTGAGTCAGAAGGAGATCAAATGAAGCAGAAATATGTGGGAGTCATCATCATGACATTTCTGAAGTCAATGAGAAAGCGTGTGCTGTGTCAGATGAGCCATCAGTCTTTCCAGGTTGTACTGTGCTGAACTGTGTTTGACAACCAGCTCTCCAGGGGTATTGAAGCCCATAGTTGTAGCATTTGCTGATTTTCATGGTGTAAATTATCCTACTGGGGTAGATTTTAGGTTAACAAGTTGTGACCTCTATTATGCAATTTGGAAGAGAATGGCAGAGGCATATCTTTCTTTAGTATTTCTACCATGTGGACATAATAGATATAAAAAAAATACATCTATTAGACGATGATGAACATTGACTATAGGTCAATTATATTAGTTATAATCACAATTTTATTTTTAATAATGGTTTTGTTTATTTACTGCATTGTTAAATAACTGAAAATTTAAAAAAATTGATTTTTCTATCTGACACTAATTAGTGTAATATACAATTTCTCTAAATCACCACTCCATAGAATGTAGAGAAATCCACACTCTTGGCCCCTACTCTAATATTCTGGGCCTGTTATAACAGAGCAGCACAGAGTAGGTAACTTGGATAATGGAAGGGTGTTATCTTACTTCCCAAGAAAGGTGTTATTTGGGTAGGAAATTTAAAGAGCTGTGAGGACAAATGTGTTTGTTGGCTTTTGTGTTAACATGGATTTGGAAATGCTGGTATCAGTCTATCCTAATGACTTTATTATGACTTTATTATAAATTACTGTGTTTATAATGACCTTTCAAAAAGTTACTTTTCCAAATGTTGAGAGAGAAATTTCAGTGAACAAGGTTTGCTAGAGTCATGTCTTGACTAAGCACTTCACTGACATTAAGTGTTTCTCCTTAACGACATTAAGTAGTCTTACATTAATGTATTAAGTATTGTTTCTTACATTAATGACATTAAGTATTTTCATTTTCTCCTCATGAAAGAAACTGACAATACGTACTGATTTTCCAGACCCAGTGACTCTTTCACATAACCTCCACATTTCTGTTTCTGAATCAACAAAATATTAGTAATCAGTAACCTTTAGGGTTGTTTTATGGAATAAAGGATCACATGCTAAGATTACAGCATCATGTCTGCTGCAAACAAAGTCCTCAATGAAGACCAACTGCCTTGGTGTTGATACTGCTGCTATCCCTGGTGCAAGACGTCTTTGTGGTTCTGTGGAATGGTATGTCGATCACAGTTCATTGGGTACTAAGCTCATAGGAGCCTAGAGCTTCCTATGACTCATTTTTATCACTGTCCCATAGATGTTGAGTATAAGAAAATAGATATATCTAATGCTAATATTTTATTATTATCCAATAAAATATTGTTATGTTAGGCCTCAGTCTTTTAAGAATGCATTGTATTCTCTCAAGTTTATGTTCTCTGCTTTAATGATTATTGTATTATATTCTTCAAATTCACTTTCAATTTTATGCTTTTCTTTTCTTTAATTATTACTGGTTACACACACACATACACACAATCATGCTGTTGAGTCCACTCAGTATTATTAACAAGTGTTTAGGGAGAACACTGGGTGGGGCTATGAAATTTTCCTATTCACACCGAGTATTGTTATTGTTTAGGTTGATCATACTGTTAAGATCTGATGGGTGCAACTCTTTGTCATATATATTTAAAAAAAACTATCTCAGAACACACACTGGAGTTCTCTGGCCCTGGTTCTACTTCTGTTCACCCTTCCATGAAGTTCCCTGGCCCTAGATATATGGGTAGTGTTGTGGATATATCAGTTGAAGGTAGGTACTCCATAGTCACCTGTTCTCTGCTTTTTCTTATTAAAGACAAAAGTGGTCTGCATTTTTTCATTCAATCTTTCAGAGGTTTTGATGTTGCCTTTGTGTGTAATTTCTGGAGCTTTAAAAGTTACACTTAGCGGAGGAAGTACATAAAATATGTCTACACTCTCTTCCTACAAGTGCTGGTCCAAATTCAGACTTTTTACAGTACTACAGATACATTTTCTGAGATTAAAAATACTGACAGTTTTTATAGATAAGTTTAGACTTTTTTGAAATGCTTCTATTCTAGCATTAACTTTTATATACAATACCCTGATCAAAGAATAGATCCTAATGTGTGCTTCAAGTGTTTTAGGTTCTTAAATTTTACTTAATGGAAAAATGAAACTACTAATTTTATCTGCAACAAATGTTTAAAAAGTGCATATTTTAAGTTTCTATATTAAAGCACATGATAAATTTAGCTAGGTAAATGCATAGATAAAATTATATGGTATTTTATCAGCTGAGTGGTTAAGGTCAAATGAAATTGTTCTACAGTTCTGGAAGTACCTTTAAGGGTGCTTCCAGAAAGCTTAAATTGAGTACCAAAGATCTAACCGTACTAATGAAGGCAGTATTTCAAGGGCTATGATTCTATCTTGAATGTAAAGGGGAAAGGAGAGAGCTTGTTGAACTCTGGTGTTCATTTCTTGTTGCTTACTGACTGGAGATACAATGTGAAAAGTCCCCCTCATCTTACTGATGTTGTTCCTACTGTTTCTCCTCAAACTTTGGAATCTGAATAAAACCTTCTTTTCTTGAGTTGCTTTTGTCAAAATAAGATGAAAAGTAACTAAACAGACTTCATTAAAATACATACCAATATCAAATCTTTTGTGGAAATACATTGTATGAAAATAAGTGTTTGTATGACTGGTGGCTTGCCTTTCATCCATATGTTTCAACTATGCATCTTTCTAGATACAGAAAAATGAGAGGGGCCAGTTATTAGCTTTCAAGCCTCAGGACAATTTTTTAGTGTTTTCTCATCCCTAAAATGGTATGAGGGTTGTTTATGAGGATGGATTAAGATAATATAAATCCAACTCCCAATAACCTCTAACATATACTAGTGGTTTTAAAGCAGTAGAGATTTCTTTTTAACAGAATTAAGAGTTTATGCAAATTCAGAGTAATTCTGTCTGTCCTGTATTATAATACTTATCCTTTTAAAATAAAACATATATTGAGGAATTATCAATGAAAAATGTTTATAAAAACTTGGAGATAGAAGTTTACCCTGCCTAGGAAACTAGCAAGCCTGATCCTCACCACATGAAAACAAATTTGTTCCCTAGGACTGGCTGAAAGCAAGCATGCATTTCTACAGATCTGCCCTCAGCAACAGCAGGATATTTAAAGATGCTACACATTGTCCCTGTAACCAAGAGATTTATCCCCTTATAAAAAGCCAATGTCTCCACTGCCCATATTCCCTCCTTTCTTCCCTTGCTCACAGCCACCTGCCTCAGCACACTCTAGTCCCCTAATAAACCTCTTATGTGAGATCTATAGTATGGTTGAACTTTGTGGCATCTGCAGCTTACATCCTAACAGGGGGAAGTTCTCAAGATCTCAACCATAGACAACAATCTACAAGCAGCCTAGAAGTGCTCAGTGGGAGAAATAGCCATCATCTGTGAAGTACATACCAATTGGTTATCTCATATCACATGGTCAGTTCTAAAAATAAAAACATACAAATAATATTATATAGGATGGACAGACTATATTTATGTAATTTATATAATATAATTACATGTTAGTAGAAATAATTAAAGAAAAGCCATGAATTTGGAAGGTAGCAAATGAGGAGGTTGATAGTGCTTAGATGAAAAAGGGAAGGGAGAATCATGTAATTATATTATAACCACCCAAGATACAGCAAATAATTATTTTTGAGAAGTTGTAGCTAATAAATAAATTATGACTATTCATAAAGCATATTAAAAACAATTGCTTTGAATGTCTGTACAGAACAACTGAAAATGGATACAAAGTCCACTTGTTAAGTAAGTACCGAGGAGGCAGCATGACAAACTGTGATATCAATGGTAGCAACATTATTTCAACTCTCTTTTAAAACAATGGTAAAAATTCTGTACATCTGTGTACTGCTTTACAGTTGAAAAAGAGCTCTCACGTACATTATCTCTTTTAAAAGAGACTAGAAGGCGCCTCCTGCCTTGATTGATGTTTATGAATGTTCTTCTTCCCCCAGGGCCGCAGTCATCAATAGTCAATGAGAAGCAAGGCAGCCTTTTTGGAACTGCGTTGCTGCCAGGTAACTGCATTAGCTCACTGCTGTTGAATAGAGCATGTATTAACTGTGCCACAGGACATCGTCCATAGCAACTGATGAATATTTGAATTTCTGTTTCCTGTGAAGCAGTGTTTGAGACCCATTCCTCTCTGCTTATCTTCTCTCCTCCCTCAACATCCAAATCCTCAATCAGATTCCACAGGATGGATCTAAACATTTCAGGAAAAAAAACACACATTAAATAGACTTTATGTCCTAAAGAAAAATTTGTGTAAGAAACATAAACAGGTAAACTGCTGTATGGAGCAAGGATTATACTGCTCTGAGGGCAAAATTGGAGCTATTTGTTGATGTCATGCAGGACATATTTTGTTTCTGTATAAAGGGAAATTTTTATAGTATGAGTTGGTATACTAATGAGATCCCAGTCTTAGGAAACCTTTTTATTCATATATTTGTGAGTATGTATATTTGTGTATGGTTTATATATGTCTGTACTGTATGTATGCACATGTGTGTGCATGTGTGCAGGTACACTCACCTATGCACTTACATATGGAGGCTAGAGGTGACATTATATGTCTTAAAATCTCACTATAGACTTTACCTTTTAAGACAAAATTCTCTCATTGATTCTGGAGCTCACAAACTTGTGTAGCCTGGCTATCAAGCTGTTTGTGTTCACATACCCTAGTGATATGGTGTCTGATGTGTTGCTGTGCTTGGCTTTCATATGGGTTCTGAGCTTCTGAATTCAGTTCTTCCAACTTGCATACCAAATACTTTATTCACTGAGCTGTCCATCGTCTCAGCCCAGTCTGGAAAAATGTTTAACAGTCAGGGATGAGAACCAAATCCTCTTAATGGGCTTCAGATGCTGGTTAGACATCTAAGACAGATTATTACTGAAGTCACTTTGGATGTCAGATTCTGTTTGAGAGCCTCCATTTGGTCTTCTTACATATATTTACGAAATTTTTATTTTTTAATTGAAATACTATATAATATTGTGTGTGTGTGTGTGTGTGTGTGTGTATGTGTGTGTGTGTGATCGATATTGCTATTGGATGATTGAATAAAGGTTTCTTCCTTGGGGAACACCAATTCTCACTCTCTTAGCAGTTATTAATTGATTAATCTAGGAGTGAGAATGCATGGTATTTTCCCCACATACAATGAGGTGTTAACTGGTGTCAAAATTGCATGGATAAGTGTAGCTCTCCACCCTCATCAAAGACACCTTTCAGTAGAGACCATTATAGTAAGTGGTAATAATGTAGAGAATAACTGACTATCAAGTGCCCAGCTCAAGGTGATTCACCTACAAACAACTCTACACCTAAAGCTTGAGCACCAGAAAACGTACCAAGAGATGTATCTTATAGAAAAGATATGGAAGCTAAACCCATAAAATCTTAATAATATTGTTGCCTAAATTTACATATTTTTTATTCCATCTAATAGTCTTAATGTCCTGGTCCCTGAAAACAGAGACAAAGCAAACAAACAAGTACTACATTATGCTCTTCAGGAGGATTTGTAGGAGCAGCAGCAGAATTAATTTAAGGGACTGAACATCTCTGAAGCACAGTGGTTTAGCTATCCTTCGTATTATGGTTACATATAATTCATTCAATCTTATTTATCATTTGTAATTTCTGGAAATAATTATACTTGCAACATTTTTCCACCTTAACTTCTCAAGCTGTAGCCTGAGTTTAGGATTCAATAGGCAAGTTCCAATTATTGGCTCCAACACTTCTTGAATACAGTTCCTAGTCAGCTCCCCAACTGAGAACAAAAATTCTTCATGCAATTGATTAGAGTCCACATGGCAGGCAGTGTCTCACTCACACCACTCATTTCTAGGAAACAGCTTCATAACTTCTCATGTCTCTTTTAGTTGCATATTTTAATAACCATGTACTAATATGCCAGTATCTTAAGTGAGTTGTGGATGATTAAAAGATGTCTATAGTTGTAAGAAGAAGTAAGAAAAGAAATGGATGCTCTGAAAGATGATGAGGGATAGGACATTGGTACAGCATTCTGACAACAAATAGAAGAAATTCGGTGTCTCATGGAAAGCAGAATGAAGCAGGTTGGGTTAAAACATGATGCTAGTCTAATATTCAATAAATACAAAGAACTCAAGATCTTAGACTCCAGAGAATCAAATAACCCTACTAAAAATGAGGTACAAAGCTAAACAAAGAATTCTCAGCTGAAGAATACAGAATGGCTGAGATGCACCTAAAGAAATGTTCAACATCCATAGTCATCAGGGAAATACAAATTAAAACAATCCTTAGATTCCACCTCACACCAGTCAGAATGGCTAGGATCAAAAACTCAGGTGACAGCAGATGCTGGAGAGGTTGTGGAGAAAGAGAAACACTCCTTCATTGCTGGTGGGATTGCAAGCTGGTACAACCACTCTGGAAATCAGTTTGACAGTTTCTCAGGAAACTGGACATACTACTACAAGAGGACTCAGCTATACCACTCCTGAGCATATACCCAGAAGATGCTCCAACATGTAGTAAGGACACATGCTCCACTATGTTCATAGCAGCCTTATTTATAATAGCCAGAAACTGGAAACAACCCAGATATCCCTCAACAGAGGAATGGATACAGAAACTGTGGTACATCTACACAATGGAGTACTACTCAGCTATTAAAAACAATGAACGTATGAAATTCTTAGGCAAATGGGTAGATCTGGAGAATATCATCCTGAGTGAGGTAGTTACTCAGGATTACAAAAGAACACACATGGCATGTACTCTCCAATAAGTGGATATTAGCACAGAAGCTCAGAATACCCAAAATACAACCCACAAACCTCAAGTAACTCAAGAAGAAGGAAGACCAAAGTGTGGAAGCTTCGTTCCTTCTTAGAAGGGGTAACAAAATACCCATGGAAGGAGTTGCAGAGACTAACTGTGGAGCAGAGACTAAAAGAAGGACAATCCAGAGATGGCTCCACCTGGGATTCCATTTCATATTCAGTCATCAAACCCAGACACCATTGTGGATGGTAGCAAGTGCTGGCTGACAGGAGCCTGATATAGCTGTCTCCTGAGAGACTCTAACAGTGCCTGACTAATACAGAAGATTCACAACCAGCCATTGAACTGAGTACAGTGTCCCCAATGAAGGAGTTAGAGAAAGGACCCAAGGAGCTAAAGGGTTTGAGGCCCCTTAAGATGAGCAACAATATGAACTAACCAGTACCCTCAGAGCTCCCAGGGACTAAACCATCAACCAAAGGGCCCAGGTGGTGGGACTCATCCCTCCAGCAGCATATGTATAGCAGAGGATGGCCTAGTCTGTCATCAATGGGAGGAGGGACCCTTGGTCCTGTGAAGGCTCTGTGCCCCAGTGTAGGGGACTGCCAGGGCCAGGAAGTGGGAGAGGGTGGGTTGGTGAGCAGGGAAAGGTTTTTTTTTTTTTCTGATATTTTTTCAGAGGAGTAACCATGAGAGGAGATATCATTTGAAATGTAAATAAAGAGAATATCTAATAAAAAATAAAAATAAAAAAGCCATGATGCTAGAGGGGTAGGCAAAGAAGGACTATTTAAACCTATACTTGCTAGTAGGCACAGTCATTTGGGATGAAGGGAATCTCTCCTAAGAAAGCATTTGCACCAGATTGGTCTGTGGTCAACCACTCCTGTGGAACACTTTATGGATTATGACTTTTGGGGGCAGGTCCAGCTCACAGGAGAGAGTACTGTCTCTGGGTTTCTGGTCTTGGTATGAGAATGGAAGTTGAAGAGGTTGTATAGAACATGCTGGTAAGTAGTATTCCTCCATGGGCCTGTGCATCAGTTCCTGCCATTGGTTTCTTTGCTCTGACTTCCCTGAATGATAGACTGCAAGCTGTAAGATAAAATAACAGTTTCCTCTTCAAGTTGCTTCTGTTCATGTGTTTTATCAGAGTAATAGAAACCCTAACAAATATAAGACCTTACCAACTACAGTCTTGAAGCACAGATAGAAATAGAAACTGGATACTTGAGGAGGACATTAATTCTAGAATCCTGAGCAATATGTATTACCTCCATCAAGGTGAATGGATAAAATCTGGTTTATTTCTCAGTATTTTCTTTGTTCATTCAGCACCATTATTTTCTCACACTTTTATATTATAGGGTACATTTATTTGTATATTTATTTTCCTAGTGTCTGTATCCTCTAATAGAATATAAACCATAAAAGAGCTGATCTGGTCCAATCAGCTTAAAAGGTCTCTCCAACATTTAGCTCAGCATTTGAAAGTATGTGTGGGAGCTTAATACATTTTATTAAAGGAGTTGGTGGGCAACAGCATTCATAATCTGCTATCTCCATAGAAGCTATGGAAATTGCTTTAAGAAAGTCCATTGCAGGAGCTGGAAAAGAGTTATCTCCAGTCCTTTGCCCATTTCCCTAAGTCATAATCAAGGGGCCCTTTAACACAAAAGAAAGATGACCTCCATTCCATCTGATTCCTGGGGGCTCAGGACCTATGTTTATATGACACCAGACACCAAGTCAAGGTTGGGTGGCTGCATGCCAAAGCAGAAAGATGTGAAAGTTTTGCATATATTTTTGAATTCACAGCCTAAAGTCCTCTTAGCCAGAAATGAAGAGGTTTGAGTGTTGGAGGTAATAAATGAAGGACGTATATCCTTAACTTTCACTTAAATGCAATCCTACTTGCCATAGAGTGTCATGTGTGAGCTGCTTTGGTGACACAAATGCATTGTGTAGTTCAGTAATTGTGTAATTCAGTTACACATGCATTTGGAAAGTATTAGGCCCGCCGGTGTGATACTGTACTAAATCCACAGTCACTAAAGTGAATGGGGCTATGCCTGCATTGGTTATGGACTGTCAACATCACAGCCACTTGCTATTCACTTTAAGACTCTAAGACAAACAGAAGTTTCTCCTTTGATGACTAACTTTGTAAATGATGCTTACTGTACTTTAGTAGAGGGGAAGACTGAACAAATACTCAACACACAGCTCTTCCCTCTGCATTGTTCACATCACTTTTGATAGAATACAATTCTATTATATTTGATAGAATATAATTCCTAAATACATTTTTACCTCCAAAACTATCAGTTTGACTAAAAAGTGAATTTAATTTCTTTTTCCTTCAGTTAAAACCATCTACTTTCAGTAAAAGTATTTACTATTGAAATATTAAATGTAAGACAATGTGAAAGATAAGCCACTTAATAAAAGAGAATTGATATTCATTCAATTGAGAAGGATTTTGGGAGTCTCCTGTTAGAACATTCTCAATGTTTTAGGTTTAGTACTTGAACATTATCAATGCCCTATTTCTACTTCCAAAGCAAATATACCTCTTTGTTTTGGATATTTGAAACAAATCATTGAACATTAATTCTAAAATATGTAACTGTGCATTTCGATAAAACACTAAGATGACAACCTTATATCTGATCTAATGTTGATAATTCCTTAATATTCTTTTAAGAGATATTGCATAGATGCTTTTCATAAAGAACCCTTCTTCAGAGTTAACTCTTAAAAGAATTGGATTTGGACTGATGCTGTCTGGAGTTAAAATAGCAAGAAACAATTGTACTTGGAAAAGTTATTAAAAACAATGTTAATATGTGCTTACATAGGTCAGTGGAGAGAGCATCTCGCCAGCATGCAGAAATCCAGGTGGAAGAGTCTAGCTACATCAACCCCACCAAGACATGTGACAACTGTGAGGATTAAGAAATGGGAAGCAATTACTTTATCAGGAAGGCATGAATATCTGATGATGCTTTAATCAGTGACAATAGTTAAGGTGATTCCTTTTAGTAGCAAGTAGAAAAGTCATAGGAATTGGGCATCCTAAAACCAAATGAGCTTTACAAGGCACAGGCTTTTCTATGGGGATTTCCAAGAGCATATGAGCATCGACAGAACAGAAGTGATTCATCACTGCCATGGAAACACAACAACAACAACAGCAACATGATGACCAAAATACACACCCCTGGAGCTTATTTCAGAAGACAGTCTGATCAGACTGTGATCAAACTGTGATCAGACACATGCCATAGGAAATTAGTCAGCTTTTCCACAGTTGCTTTCCATACAAGTTTAAAGTACTCTCTATAAATTTTATTTTGTATTTGCTTTCTGTAAGGCTTAGTTTTTGTTTTTTGTTTTGTTTTGTTTTGTTTTAAATAAAACAATCTCTAGTTGTAGAGAAGGAAAGGATGACATTGAAATCTTGAGTTTCTGAAGGAATAAACTGGAGGTTTTGGAATTTTCATTAAGGCAGTTTAAAAGTGTGACTGGGAAATCTTTCTTCTGACTCATTTTGAACTCAATTGGGCAGTTCTGTGGTGGTAGGACACTTCCTTCCTTGGCAAGTTATTACCCTTGGACAAAAGCAGATGCCCCTATCAGTGGGGGCAGGCGAGACTATTAAGGGGCACTTGGAGAGAGGAGATCAATTAACTCTCCCCAACTGTAAGGAACTAGTCTCTCTTGATCTAGTAGTAGACTTTAGCTAGTGGCCAAGGTTCTTTTCAGGGAGTGCAATGGAGAGCCGTGCTGTAATGCCAAAAAGAAGAGCTGCCCTGGTCTGGCATTCATAGAGAGAGAACTTTTGTAATGATGCTATGGATAAAGGACTGAGATCCTTTGCAGCAGAGGGAAGTACAAATAGGGTGCCTCGAAGCTGATCTCTTCGAGCCACTTCACCTCTGAGCAGTTTCGGAGCTTTCAAGCCCCTTGAAGTTTTGAAAAGGCACTGATTTCAGCATGAGATGTTTGCTGCACTGTGCTCAGCTGGAATAAAACGACGGGGAGGAAACGTAGCTTCTTTCTTGCATTCAGAAAGCAGAGACCAAATGAATGGATTCTACTCCAACTGATTGCGTTTGTAGTTTTTGAAAAGAAAAAAAAAAAGCTAAGAAGTTTAAATCCTATTCACTATGTTCACAAAAACAAAACCCAGTCACAGAAGGACTCTGAGAAGTGCACACATCCTTACAAGAGATAGACAATTTAAAACAAGCTTCATTAAATAAGTCCCTTTCACACTGGCTTCTTAGTAAAATTCAGTAACTCGTATGTCTTTCCGTTATTTTATAGGCTTTTTCTTCCTCTCTCTTTCTTTCTTTCTTTCTCTTTCTTTCTTTCTCTCTTTCTTTCTTTCTTTCTTTTATTTTATTTTCACTGTAGACTAGTTTACATGAA
>JADRCC010508348.1:0-11200 GCA_019843855.1 Hylomyscus alleni
TGAGATTAACTGAAATGCCCAACAGAGGGGAGGGAGAACCTGTAGAGATAATATCCAGAGGTTATGCACGGCCCCTGGTTGGAGGCTACTCACTCATCTCCAGATTTTTAAACCAGAATGGCTCCTGTCTAAAGGAAATATGGGGACAAAGTGTGGAGCAGAGTCTGAAGGAAAGGCCATCCAGAGACTGCCCCACCTGGGGATCCTTCCCATATACAGACATCAAACCCAGACACTCTTGTGGATGCCAAGAAGTGCTTGCTGACAGGAGCCTGATATAGTTATCTCCTGAGAGGCTCTGCCAGAGCCTGCCAAATACAGAGGTGGATGCTCACAGCCAACCTTTGGACTGCGCAAGGGGACCCCAGTGGAGGAGTTAGAGAAGGAGCTGAAAGGTTTTGCAACCTCATAGGAAGAACAACAATACCAACCAACCAGATGTCCCAGAGCTTCCAGGGACTAAACCACCAACCAAAGAGTATACATGGAAGGACCCATGGCTCCAGCCGCATATGTAGCAGAAGACGGCATTGTCTGACATCGGTGGGAGGAGAGGCCCTTGGTCCTGTGAAGGCTCAATTCCCCAGAGCAGGGGAATGCCAGGGTGGTGAGGTGGGAGTGCATGAGTGGGTGACAGAGCACCCTCATAGAAGCAGGGTGAGGGAGATGTAATAGGGGGGTTCTGGAGGTGAAACCAGGAAAGGGGACAACATTTGAAATGTAAGTACATAAAATGTCTAATAAAAAAAGAACCTTCCTCCAATTTCAACAGATGCCCCAGTGTAAGAGGATGTGGGTTATCCCTGAAAACCAAGGCCTTCTACATTTTCTGCTAGTTCTCAGTGTACACAGATGTCTCTAGACTAAATAAAGGCTTGAACTCTGAGAAACACACTAGCAATGTAAGAGCAAAGGCTTATGTTGAGAACAACAAAGTGATGTTTACCCAATCTTGTGACATGAGGGAAATATAGATTGTGCATACTATATTGTCATGTTGACAAAGACCACCTCATAAAGAAGTCACAGGGAGCCCACCTTGGAGTCAATGTTGGTGAGCCCAAGACCTTTATGTACCACCAACCTGTCTACAGTAGAGTTCTAACGAGTTCCAGCCTGTAATCAGTTTCATGTTAGCATTTTGTTTCATGATCTCAATAGATTGTAGACAGCCTGCCTTTCTTTTATTTCATTGAAAATATTTTTTCTTACAAAATATATCCTGATTACAGGAGTAGATTACCCCTCTACTCCTCCCAGTTCCTCCTCACTTCCCCTCCCATCTGTCTCTCATCAGAAAACAAACAGGCTTCTATGGGATTATATTAAAACATAATAAAATAAAACCTTACACATCAGAATGGGACAAAGCAAACAGAAGGAAAAGAGGCCGCCCACTGAAAGCACAAAAGGCTGATAGAGACACAGAGACCCACTCACTCACACACTCGGGAAAATCATAGAAAGGCTAAGCTGGAAACCATAATATGGACCCAAAGGACTTGTAGTGTAAAAAGAGAGAAAAATAGTTTTAAAAATTAAATAAAAAACAAAACGAACAAACAACAACCACAGAACAGAGTCTTGACACCGTCGTGTGACAAGGAACCTCCAGAAGATGGTGCTGAGCTCCTTCTCTCTTGACCGTCTACTACTGGGCATGCACCCTACCCTTATGAGGAGTTTGTTTCCCAGTGAGACTCCTTTGGAGAAAACTAAATTTTCATTTGCAGTGGTTATCAATTGGAGATAGTGTCTGGGTTACGGCTGGAGGCATGGAGGCATTTGACCACTTTAACTCTAGGGCTCCATCTGGTGCAGACCCATGCAGGCCTTGTGCGTGCTATCTTTAGTCTCTGTGAGTTCATATGTGTGTTGACCCTAGAATTCGATGTGTGTTGAATTAGAAGGCCTTGTTTCCTTGGTGTCCTTTCTCCCATCTGGTTCTCTTCCTGCCTCCTCTAATGAAAGGTTCCCTGAGACCTTGGGCGAGGGAGCGGATTTGATGGGCACATCCCATTTAGTGCTGAGTGGTTCAAGGTCTTCCTCTCTCTCTACCCACTGTCTGGCTGTGGGTCTCTGTGTGAGGTCCCATCTGCTGCAGGAAGAAGCTTCTCCAATGGTGGCTGAGCAAGTCATGGGTCTGTGAGCACAGCAATATGTCACTGGGAGTGATTTTATTGCTACATCCTTTTAGAAGAATGGTTTTATTTGGTTTTACCCTAGGTTCCTGGGCTAACTAGCCTTAGGTTCATAGACACCCAAGTGGTGTCAGATATGGATTCCATCCCGTGAAGTGGGCTTTAAGTCAAGTCAGATACTGGTTGGTCACTCTGATGGCTTTACGTCATCATTGTCCTAGCATGTCTTCCATTATGGATCAAAGAGTTTGTAGCTAAGTTGGTGTTTGTGTTTCTCCTTTGGTCATGTGCAGAGGCCAAAGACTCTAGCACATGGGGATGAAGGCTCTGTGGGCACCAATTGGCTTCCTGTGTTCAATTCATTGGTTAGGTATTGTCTTCAACGATAAGCTCTTGGCAAGAGCTTGGAGTGTTTGGAGTTCCCGTGGGGTTCCATTGGTCAACAACTCAATTAGATGTAACCCAATCCTAGTACTAGAAGCTTCATTTAGTGACAAGAGATAACCAGTCAGGGCTCTCTTTCCCTCATTATTTGGTAACTTCATTTAAATAGGCTTCCTATATGTATTTTAGGAAGCATTATTTCTACACTGCTCCTCATAGGGCCCTTCATTTTAGCCATCCCTCCCATTCTCCCTCCCTCTCACACCTCTTCCCTCCTTCCTCATTTGATTCTCCTATTCCAGCTCTTCTTCCCATACATCCATAATTATCTATTTTATTTCCCATTCTTAGAGAGATATATTTGTCCTTCCAATCCTTTATTTCCAACTTCTCTGGGTTTACAGATGTAGTTTGATTATCATGGTGTCATCCACATATAAGCAAATACATACCATATCTGTCTTTTTGAGTCTTGTTTACCTCATTCAGGATGATTTTCTCTAGTTTATCTGTAAATTATGTAATTTCATTCTTTTTTGTTGTTGTTGTTTTGTTTTTGTTTGTTTTTGTTTTTGTTTTTCAAGACAGACTTTCTCTGTATAGCCCTGGCTGTCCTGGAACTCTGTAGACCAGGCTGGCCTTGAGCTCAGAAATCCACCTGCCTCTGCCTCCCAAGTGCTGGGATTAAAGGCGTGTGCCACCACCTCCCAGCATAATTTCATTCTTTTAAAAAGATGAGTAATGGTCCATTTGTGTAAATGGACCATGTTGCATGTAATTTTAAAAAGCCACATTTGTTCCTTCTCCAGAGCTCTTCCTGAGCCCTCTCAAACTCTTGAGGCTAGTTCCACCAAGCCGCCAAGGACCACCCTGTCTCACTCAACTCTGCGCTATTCAGCCACTTGCCTGCTAGCTAATGCTTTTTCAAGATCCCGGCTATGCTCTGAGAACAGCTGCAGCCATGTTATCTGCTGGCCTTTTCCCAAGACTGCCCGCCAGTTCCTCAGGCTGGCTTTGCTACCCACCAGCAGCTTTCCCTCCTGTGAATGCCTGGAGCTACCACTCGAGTTCCACAGACCTTCCTCTCCAGTGACTGACTAGCTCTCCAGACCACCAAAGACTACCACACCTCTCTCTTGCCCACCTGAATCGTTGAGAATGGGAAACACCAAACAATCTTAGTATTTAAAATCAGTCAGATGTCACAACTGCTGTGCTTGGAATCTATTGTCCTAAACTCATCAGCTATTCTGTTAGAATTCTTCTGATGGAAGAAGCTACCACAGGGTCTAACCTGAACTAGCCAGGCTACCCGGTGGCCATCCCCTTTCTCTTCCCTGGCCGAAAAAGGGCCTCCTTCTCTATCGTGTCCTCCTCTTCTTCTCTCCAACCTGGAAAAACCTCCTCCATATCTTTGCCTAGTGATTGGCTTGTGCCCTCTTTATTTAACCAATCAAACAATTAGGGAAACAGTTAGGGACACTCGCCTACAGGATTGCATTTTCTGTATCCATCATTCTGTTGAGAGACGTCTAGGTTGTTTCCAGTTTCTTACTATTATGAATAGAGCAACAATGAACATGATTGAGCAAGTGTCTCTGCTATATGATAAGACATCCCAAGAGTGGGACAGCTGGTAGATCAATTCCCATCTTCCTGAGGCAGCACCATACAGACAAGCTGTACAAGCTGCATTCCCAACAGCAATGGACGAGTGTTCCCCTTAACCAACACCCTCCCCAGCATGAGCTGTCATTTGTTCTATTAAATCTTAAGCATTCTGACAGGTTTAAGTGAAATATCAAAGTAGTTTTGATTTGCATTTCCCTGGTGTCTAAAGATGGTGAACATTTAAGTGTTTCTCAGCTATTTGAGTTTCCTGTTTTGAAAAATTTCTCTTTAGATTTGTTCTCCATTGTTAATTGTGTTGTTTTCTCGATATCTACTTTTTGGATTTCCTTATATATTTTAGATATTAATTCTATATTGGATGCTATAGGCAGGTTCTTTGTTTGAGTGACAGTGTGTGACAGTGTCCTTTGGATCATAGAAGCTTTTCAGTTTTATGAGGTCCCATTTATTAATTGTTGATCTTAATGCCTATGCAAATGGTGTTCTGTTCAGGAAATTGTCTCCTGTGCCAACAGCTTCAAGGCTATCCTCCATTTTGTCTTCTATCAGGTTCAATGTATCTGATGGTATGTTGAGGTTTTTGATCTATGTAGAGTTGAATTTTGTGCAAGGTGATAAGTACGAATCTATTTGAAGTCTACTACATGCAGACATGTTGCTGAAGATGTTGTCTTTTTTCCAGTGTACATTTCTGTTTTTTTTAATCAAAAATCAGGTATGTGAATTTATCTCTAGGTTTTCTATTAGATTCCATTGCTCAACATGTCTTTTCTTGTGTCAATACCATGTTGTCTTTTACTATAGCTCTGTTGTACAATTTGAGGTCAGTGATAGTGATACCTCCAGGATTTATTTTATTATTCAGGGTTTTAACTAACCTAGGAGTTGCTTGATTGTGTCCATGTGAAGCTGAGAATTATCCTTTCAAGATCTGTAAGGAATTATGTTAGATTTTTTTTTGTAGATTGTTTTTGGTAAGATGGCCATGTTTACCCTTAGTTCTACCAATCCATGAGCATAGGAGATCTTTCTATCTTCTGATATTGTCTTCAATGCCTTAAAGTTTTTTATCATATTAGCCTTCCAACTTGCTTGGTTAGCGTTATCCCAGGAGGTATTATTTGAGGCTATTGTGAAAGGTATAAACACCATATCTCATTGTCTTAATGTGCTAGCAGTTAGTAATGCCTGGATGGATCAGCTCTGCCTTCACTTGTCCTTGAAGTAACTAGCTATTTCTCACTCTGCTTGTATCATCAGCAAAAGAGTTGTGTTAAAGTTTCCTATGGTTGTGACACTTGCCAGCTGACCCCAGGCCACCTCTAACCTTGCCTCCTTTGCTCTCGCTTCTGTTCTAGCTTCCTAGAACAGAACCAGCAGCATGGGCCTTCCCACCGTCCCACCTCAGGTCTTTGCGAGTCTCCCTCAACCTCATCATTCCTTTGTGTTTTGGAGGTTTCTTCTCAAGGTCCCTGTCTTCAGAGAGTTGTGTTTAGCACCACCACCATCCTTCTTCAACATCTGCTCTCTCCCTGTACTGACCTGCTAGGCCTTTGTCACCTGGTGACTGTTTCCTGGAGTGGTAAGTTAGCTCCTCGAGGAGGAACATTCCTTGGTTCTTTCAGTAGAGTCAGAACAACATGAAGTGCAGCCACCCCTCAGGATCAGAGGACATGGACTACCAGACCACTGACGCCACTCAGAATACTCAGATCTGAGTCTTCTCAAGTTAATCATGTAGTATATGCATATAACGCTATAGAAGGGATGCTCAATAAATGTTATAAAAATGCTATGCTGAATTACTGAATGATGAAAAAAGTCTATACTTTTGTGTATATACAAATAGAAGTAAAAATATTTTTCACACGCAGTTAGCTGGACCCACAGAGATGGAGGTCTTCTGTATTTTGTTCTACTATAACATAGGAAGTAACATAGTAAGTGTTTAATAAATGCTTGTTAAGAGAAGGGTGGAAGTCGGTCAATCCATAAGTGACAAGGACTGTCTTTCTCATCCCAGAACCTATAGCATCTGTTATGGTGGGCCTAAACCAAAAGAGGAGCTTTGTAACTGATTTCTCGTATAAATTACAGGTGTGTACAAAAAAGCCCCTGACCTCCACTGAGGTGTAGAAGCAGGCACCTTGCTCTGCTGTGTGTTCTAGACTTAATTCTTTGCTTCAGCCTCACCCACTTAGAAAGGACATTACACCAGAGAGCTGGTAACACTTTCCTAAGATCATGTGGCAACTAAAGGGCAGACTTGGGATTTGATGTTATCACTTAAGCTCTTTCTGCTACTTGAGACTTCTCCTGAGAGGTTTAAACCTTTGTTTAAACAAACAGACATTCTATTCAAAGTCCTATAATTAAGGAAGTAAATCAAAACAGAAAATTTGATTTATTCTCCCAAGTAAGATATTTTACTTTCCCTGATTTAAATTTTCTTCAGGTTCCTTTTCAAGAAAAGTAAAATGGAAGTTGTCGGGCTGGTAAATGCAGCAATCATTTCAAGCAGTGAACACAGGGGTTACACAAAGTAGAGTAGTTGTGAGGTCACTGCCACAGTTTTCAAAATAGCCACACCACCCACTCCCAATTCATTCGTTCTTTGAATTATTTCAACTTACCTTTCACCATTTGTAAACTTACTGTTTTTCAAAACCAAGGGATTTTAGGTGTAGTCTTTGCCACTCAGGTCACAACATAATAGGTTCTTGGAAACATTGTTTGTGGTGTGTCCTCTGGGCGTAAAGATTAAAGGATCATATAGAGATCATGATCAATCTGTGCTTCTGGAGGCTTGCTGGGAGACAGCCAATATTTCCAAAGAGTAGGAAATCTTGGGCTGGTTCTACACAGTCACTCATGGTCAAGTCTTCCGTTCTTCTGAGTCTGTACTCACTCAGTGTCAACGCCACTTCTGAGTCTGTACTCACTCAGTGTCAACGCCACTTCTGAGTCTGTACTCAGTGCCACTTCTGAGTCTGTACTCAGTGCCAATGCCACTTCTGAGTCTATACTCACTCAGTGTCAACGCCACTTCTGAGTCTGTACTCACTCAGTGTCAACGCCACTTCTGAGTCTGTACTCACTCAGTGTCAACGCCACTTCTGAGTCTGTACTCACTCAGTGTCAATGCCACTTCTGAGTCTATACTCAGTGTCAACGCCACTTCTGAGTCTATACTCACTCAGTGTCAACGCCACGTGAATCATCAGCTGGCCAATGGTGATCCACGTTCTCAGAGTTCTTTAAGGACACGCCCAGAGATAAGCTTCATGACTGGGGACATTAATGCGTCCCATTGACTCAATAACGTAAACATAGCGTGTTTATGTTAGCATTGCTATTGGTAGCCCTGTCAATCAAAACAAGATGATTTAAAACAAAAAGCCGTTGCTACTGGTTTCAGAGCTATGTGGCTTCAGGTTCAAATGTAATCTGTGCATTAGTAACTTTTTGCCTCGCATCTTCAGAGTGAGCCTCTCTCATAGACTCCACACTGATCTGTCAAATACTACTCAAAACCTCCACGTTTATGTCCAATAGACTTATCAATGTAACATTCCCCAAACTGAACAAGGGTCTAGATTTTCTCCTCTGTCTATACACATGAAGTTCTTCCCTCTGTCCTGTTTAAACTGTGGAATCCCTACTCTTCAGATGGCTCAATCTTAGAGCCATTCCCAATCCTCCCTTTTCTCTTCCACACAAAGCTCTGCCAGACATCTTCCTTTCTTTGCTTTCAAGATATTTCCATGATCTGACCCCTTCGGTAGTTAGAATGGGAATGCCCCCACCCATGGACTCTGCATTTGAATACTTGGTCTCCAGTTGGTGGAACTGTTTTCAAAGGATTTTGAGGCATAGCCTTGTTGGAGGAAGTGTGTCACTGAGGAGCAGACTTCAAGATTTCAAAAGGCTTGTGCTATTATTTTCAGTCTTCTCTCTGTCTCTTGCTTACGGATCAAGATGTGAGCTCTCAGCTGTTCTGCCACCATGTCTTGGCTCTGCCATCATGGACTCCAATCTTCTGAAATGGCAAACTGAATTCCATGCTTTCTTTTGTATGTCACCTTGGTCATGGTGTTCTTTAACAGCAGTAGAAAAGTAGCTAAGATAAACCCTTTGCCATCACTTTCACTCTTGCTAGCCTTGTCCAGTCACCATTAATGTTCATATAAGCTTTATAGGGATACTGAGATGGAATGCAGAACCAGGCTCCTGGGCTAGGTTGGGGCAGGGCAGAGAAGGGATGAGAATATACAAGTAGGCCCATTGAAACACTCAATTTTACAAGATGTCAAGGCAGCAAAGGAACATGGGTCCTTCACTTTAGATCAACAGCTCTCCAGGCTTAAAGCCACACTTGGATATGTGTACCTCTACTTCAGAAGCGTTCAACCCATTAGCCTAGAAGAGAAGCTGATTCAACATGAGCCTTGGAAATGCATTTAAAATTAACTGTTACTGAAGAGCTGGAGTGTCAACAAACTTACAAGAAAAGTCATCTGAATGTTTTTTTTTTTCTCTTGTGCTTGTTAATCCAAGTAAAAGCTTCACTCCTCTGAGATGCCTGTGTTTTCCCAGAATTCCTGGTAGAGCTATGTCACTGTGATAATGATTTACTATACCCCTATAATTCTCAGATCTCTACCCAAAGCAGTATGGTTATGACAAGAGAGTATGGGCTTTGTGAACTGGAAGACAAGTGGATAACCAGGGGTTGAGAAACTTGAGCAATGTCTCATATCTGCTTCCTGTGCTTCTCACTTAAACTCTCTTTTAAGTACCTGCCATCCAAGTCCCATTCCAAGTCCCAGTCCAAGGGCCATCTCTCAGTAAGCTTACCCAACCCAATGATCTTGGTCTTCTCTGAGACACCAGATTACCTTCCGACCTTTGTGGAGGGCATCTCCTGAGGGAACCATTCATTCATTGGTTCATCTGCTTCTCAAGCATGGGTTGGGTAGCGTTTTAATGCATATTTGCATCAGAAACCTTGCCATCTTTCTTCCTGAAGTTTATGGTAGCTGGGGACAGCATGAAACCACAGAAACTCAACACATCCAACATACACCTTACCCTCTATTCTCTGACCCATCCTTTTCTTTCCTTTCCAACTAAAGACACTCTCTGGCCACTGCTTGGTAACTCCACAATCCTACATAGCTTCTCTTTTTTGCTATATCATCCTAGGTTCATCTTTATTTCTGCCCTTGAAATGAATTTCATTGCAGTCCCTAAGCAGCTATTCTTAACCTGCATTCCATTCAGGTTTTGTTTGTTTGTTTTAGGGTTTTTTTTGTGCCTTATCATTTGCCGATGTGGGGCAAGAGCTGTACTTTGTGCCTTATTAGCAATTGCAATCTTTGAAGCCTTTCTTTCATCAGAGTTCTCATTTGGGGAGGTACAGTTACCAAGACTTCAAAAAGTCTGACAATTCTATTGTGTGGAAGCCCAAATCAAGCCAACAGACATGGTCTGGTTTGTTAAGGGCAGACCAGGGGGAGGAAAAGGGCTCTTGGCTGCTTAGAAAGTTGCTGATGGTGCTATTCAAAAAGAGACTCTAAGGATTCTAGTTTAAATAAACTCTAATAACAAAACCCTTCCAGCCAAAAGTGAAAGTTGATCACCGGACTTGAATGGTGCCAGTGACACCTTCAGAGATGTTGCTGACGCAAAGTGACGCATCTTCCACCCTGCTTGTGGGAGAGCCAATCGGGTTTTCTTTGAATTCAATCTTGATTCAAATGCTTCAGCACTCCAGGGAGAGGACAAGTGCCGTATTTCAGAAACAGGGGAGGACCCAAATGCCAAGTTTCTGTTCTTGTTACTGTTCAAGTTTTGGCCCTATGAATTCCGTCTCAGTTCCGTGTTTTTCGCTAAGCTGGTTTGTTTGGCAAAATTCTAATGATAAAGACAAAACCCCAAGGTCAATCTCACCTTACTCAGAAAACTACAGCTGGGACTCTCCGCTTTCTGAGCCCTGAAAACTTTGGATGCCATTAATCTGCTGATAACAGGGGACAAAGATATGGGCCAGATAAATTTTTTTTCTTTACCAACACATGAATCTAGGACTTTACTCTCTTCAATCACAAAGCACAAATAAGCTTTGTTGATGGTGGTGGAGGAGAGGCCAGGCCAGGTGACCCTCTGGGGAGTCCAAACCTGCCCTGAAGCTGTCACTAAGCAATAGGACGAACTTTTCTCTTTCTCAGTTTTTTTTTCCCTCTGTTTCACAAAGACAGTCACCCCCTGAGAGGGCAAACAGGAGGAAGAAGTGGGATGCTACAGGGGCAGCCTGGATCTAAGAGGAGGAATTAACAAAGTGCTCAAACTCCAGTCTGGAGCAGTCTCTGTCGACCTCTTAAGACCCATATTCACTGTCCTCCCTGCCGACCTCCTTGCCTCTGTGTATCATACCCAAAGCATGTCAAATGAGCTCCTTTGTCTTCAGATGTGAAGAAACGAAGGAGTCAACCTGTGAGAATGGTTTTGTTTCCACTGGAAACTCAAAGGTCATGGAAAGTATTTTGTTTTCCATGACTCTTTGGGAACCGGTACGAGCAGCAGGAATTAAGGGCCTACCAAGTGGTGGGGCATGGCTCTGCGTGTCTGCCCCATTAATCCCAACAGTCTTATGAAATGCCTAATAATAGTATTATCAGCACAGTTTTTATAACTGTAGGGCAAAAGGCATAAAGAGGCTAAGTACCTGCTTGAAAGGCACTCTACTGATAAGTACCTGCTATTTTAGTCCAGGGAAACATGACTAAGGAACCCTATAACTGTACCATACAGCCCCAGCCTGTCCCCTACATAAAGGTACACAGATAACCAAGTGGTCTAGACAACATCCACACATTTTCCTGGGTGAAGGACTTAAAGCAAAGGCTACTGGGAACAACAAGAACTACATAAGGAGAAGACAGAGCCTACAGAACCATGCCAACCCATCACAGAGACTGAGAGAGGAACTGCATCATTATACTTACAATGGTAATGCTCACTCTAGTGAGAAACAGACAAAC
>JADRCC010508445.1:0-13410 GCA_019843855.1 Hylomyscus alleni
TTTTTTTTTTTTTTGAAAAAAAGCACAGCACTTTCGTTTTTAGTTTCTGAGCTAGAATATCATCTTGGCCAGGCTAGCATCATCTGATGCCCAGCTGAGGTGAGCCATGATGTCCTGTTGTCTGCCTCAGCCTCTCAAGTTATGGGATTTCAGGCACTCCCACTACATCCAGTTTACAGGGCGGGTTAACAGGGGCTACAGGAGCACTTCTGCTGTCTCTAATGACAGAAGGCGAGTGAGTCAGATATCCTATAAAATTATTATGGGTCAATATCTTGGTGACAAGGTCCCATATATAATGACTTTGATTGATAGCTGAAAGTTATTTTATTGTATTTATACTTTGAATTAGCTACTGTAAGTAAATTAAAATTTTTTTACATGTATATTTTGATATGTAGCCTTTGGGGTTCCTGGGTTTAATAAAAAAGGTTTTTTTAAAGGAACATTTTAGATTATTTTCTTTCCTAAGTATCTCTTCTACCTTATCCTTTTCTTACATACAGAACAAAACCACGCATTGTCATGCCTCAAACTACTTTTTATTTGCAACTACATGATTTCACACAATTCTTCTAAATAATGACATAAAATAGATGTCCTTCTGTATAAATAACTTACATATCTCTATAAAGTAAATGCTCCAAGGTGCTAGAACACATCGCCCGCTCCTACAGTGTTTTTATATCCAACAGAGTCAATGCACAATATATAAATACTCAAGTCCAATATTAAAAACTCAGGCACTTGACTAACTTTAATAAAGTTTCTCAAACTATATCAATATATCTAAAGTGCATATATATACTTTAAGAAAGATTATTCTCAATAGCTTTTCTATAAAAATAAGTCTGATGGTTTTGCCCATCTAACTTCACTACAAGTATGAACTTAGTATATAGGAAGGTATGTCTTCCTTTCTGTCAACACGACATCAACACAATCTAGTGAGCTAGTGAGGTGCTAACATGTGAGGATTAAGCCAGTGATTTCGGTCACAATGCATTCCAGGGGGAGGTACCCATGTCACTGGAATTGGGCGGAATGCTTTATTCTTCCTTCCTGGATTTGGATAAGCAAATGGAACAGGAGGAGGGTAGTGAGTCTGATGGCCATTCCCTCGGTACATTCCTGGCTTTTTTCTGGGCAAAGGGTGCCACATTGGAAGAGGCGGGAATATCAGTTCTGAAATCTGTAGGAAGAGAAAGCATTCAGTAAATGAGGAGGAAAACCACCTAGTTTTCAGTAAAGACTAAGATTCCAGACCATTTACTAAACACAAACCTACCACTTACCCCAAGA
The DNA here is from genome assembly GCA_019843855.1 of Hylomyscus alleni. NCBI lineage: Eukaryota > Metazoa > Chordata > Mammalia > Rodentia > Muridae > Hylomyscus > Hylomyscus alleni. The sequence goes on from JADRCC010508445.1 coordinate 1,303, forward strand.
GTAGGTCTTAGTGACAGCCCTATGGTTACATTTAAATATCTTATGCAAAAGCCCACATCTCATTAATACCTCACATGTACTTTATGAATGAAGAAATAAAACTAATAAAAACATCTTTATAAGCATGAAAGATGCAAACACAGAATGATAGTTTTAGAGTATTAGGTCTGTTTCTAGTTAGTTAAGCAAGAAGTCATTCAGGGAGCTTTGAAGCACAAATTTTCACATCTCAGCCATGGTCTACTAAAAAATACTGAAGTCTGAGGAACAGAGGCCAAATATTTTGAGAAGAAAGCTTTCCAGATCATTCTGCTTTAGATTGTTCAGTACTTGGGATCAACAATCTTAAAAGTATGCTGGAAGTCAGGCAACATCAAGTTCACATTATCTAAATTCTCATCAGCAATTTTCAAATTGTTTGCTTGGAACACTGCACCCTAAGAGTTTCAGATTCTCTGGTTCTAATCTGCCCTTCCAAGTGTGGGATGTTTTCTTTAGTTAGATTCTGTAGAGCTTTTAATGCAGATGACATGAACTACTTTTGTATTTTGAAAAAGATGTTCAGTGTTTGTCCCCGTGAACACACCTATACACACTGCCTTTAAAGATCCTTATCTTAACTTTTCTTACTGCGTAGGAGGAGCATGGTAAGGAGTAGACTAGCCGGAGAGTGTCAGCTTTTCCAAATGGCCAGAGCAGTTCCTACTCCTGAGATCTGGCTTGACTAAAAGTTGAGTTGCTAGATGGTTTAACTTGGAAAAAGTCATGTTTCATTATTTTAATTTGATTTGTGTTTCACTGATGACAAATGAGATCTAACACCTTTCTCTGTGCTCATTGGCCATTTGTAACATTTTTGTACAGTATTTATAACATCTGCCTACTTCCTAGTTATTTGTGCTTTACTACTACGGCTACTGCTATTACTGTTGTTGGAATGTTAGGGAGAGCCTAGGTACTTGTACATACAAGACAACTACTGCCTCACTGAGCTATAGCTCAGTTCTCCTTTCCAGTTTTTATTTTTAAACAGGGTCTCACCTGCCCAAAGATGGCAGTCAACTGTGATCCTCCTACTGTTCATTAAGCTCATTAATTTTTGGAGTGTTTTTATGTTATCAGAGTAAGTCTGTAACAAAGGCATAATGAGAACATACTTTCTGTGGTTTAGCCATTCACTTTCTAATGTTTCCTTTTTGTGATTAAAAATACTTAGTTTTGGTAAAAATCAATTTTTTGGTGTCCTTTTGAAGACATTTTCAAGATAATTCTCCACATTTCCTCAATTTCTTTAAAAACTGAGTTTTCTCATATGCAGAGCCATGATCCTCCCAAATCCATTTTTGGTGCATGCTACATCAGGCAACACTTAAACCCACTTTGGCCTTTTTCCTCTTTTTCAAACCTTTTCAAGACTTCTCACCCTAACTGTTCTGGTGTTCTGTTGGGGGACAGGTGAGTGGGGCAAATGTTAAAAGTGAGCTTATTTTGGAATTTCAATTTTTGTTCCGATGATATATTATGTATCCTTAAACTATTAATAACCATGATGCATAGAATAGTTTTATTTTTATTTATTTTTTAAAGATTTCATGTATGTGAGGACACTGTCACTGTCTTCAGACACACCAGAAAAGGGCACTGTATCTTCATTACAGATGGTTGTTAGCCACCATGTGGTTGCTGGGAATTGAACTCAAGACCTCTGGAAGAACAGTTAGTGCTCTCTTAACCACTGAGCCATCTCTCCAGCCCATTGTTTTATATTCATGTTAGCCCTCAAAATTTAGAATTAATGTTTTACTTAATAGAAATGGACTTTTGGGATTTTTGATTAAGTTGAGTCCACAGATCAACTTGGGAAATATCAAGAGCTGACTCTAAGAGTAATTTCTAAAAACACTATAGAATAAAGATCCTCCCCTGGCAGGAGCTATAAATGTTTTTGTCTTTATTTGATAATCTCCCTTTAGATTTTCATCATCAAAAGAATAACTACAAAATGAATGATTAAATCACAGAAGATATATTCTTATTACATCTATGTGTTAAGGACTTGTTTCCAGAACATACTTTAACAACTGCTCTTATTACAAAAACAAACAAAAAAAACACAAACTAAAAACATTAATATAAATCAAGATAAGCAGGAAGGTTAAAGTGGAACTGCATCAACTTTTTACACAGGGCTTAGACAGCAGGAATCTTTTTTTTCTGTGAAATGTTTTGTTGCAGAGTAGACTGCCAAAGAGAAATGTTTTCCAAAAACGCATGTAGGCTACCTTAATTTCCACACCTTTCTTTTAATGTTCTTTTGTGATAGGCAAAGATAAATGTCAACTGGTATAAAAGAAAATGTAAACTGATTTTTAAACTTAAAGGTCAGCTTACTTACAATTAAGAGCAGTCACTTGAGACTTAGATTCTTGACTCAGTAAAAACAAAATCGAGTTAAAAATCATCACATTTAGATGATTTCCAGGAAACTGACTAAAGTTGATGTAATGTATAATTCAACAGAAAATTAATTATATGATGGCTCAGTAGTTAAGAGCACTGACTGCCCTTCCAGAAGCCCTGAGTTCAATTCCCAGCAACCACATGGTGGCTCACAACCATCGGATCTGATGCCCTCTTCTGGTGTGTCTGAAGATAGGAACAGTGTATTCAGATACATAAAATAAATTTTAAAAAAAGTCAGTCTGTAGGCAAGCCTGTAAGGCATTAAAAAAAAAGAATAATCAAATTCCTTGAAAGTAATTAAATATTTTTAATGTACAGATATAAAGTAAATGAATCTGTAATGCAAGTGTGTTTGCTATAAGATGGTCAGAACAAGGGAGACCTTTTGGTTTTTACATAAGAAACTAGCATAAATATAATTCAGTGAAATTTCTCTTTAATGATGAAAAAGGGGAAGAATAATAAGAAAGTTAACCCAAAGATATAAATGAAGTAATAAAAGACTTAAAAAGTTACTGATGTTTTTGGTTTTGTTTTTTAAATAAAAGGATTTTTTTCAATAATCAGAACTGTTTATTATGATTTCTCTTTTTTTGGAGGACAGTCTATTTCTTTTAAAAATATACTTATCCTAGTCACTGTAGTAGAGTACAACACTTTTGAAAAATGACCCAGAATAACCATTTGCACCTCTGATAAGCAGCTTTTCACTAGTGTGTGTGTAAAAGGAAGAGCTGAGGTGGAGAACATCCCCTCCTAAGCTGGCAGAGCACAGACGGCCTGTGGCCTGCACATGCGCAGTGACAGGCCGCGACAAGTCTTACCTGGTACACAGGGCTTGGTGTTGCAGTCACTGAGCTGGGTTTCACTTCCACTTCCTTGCTTGTGTCTTCATCTGAGGAAGAGGACCCTGAGTGATAATCAGAGGTCACCTTATCAAGAGCCCTGCTAACCTTCTTGGAGATCTCATCCTTGTTCTCATCTTCATTTTCAAAGCTGGCAACAATGAATGCATTGTTTTTCTCTCCATACCTAGGTATACAGAAAAAACTTACCAACCATATAAAAAGCAAGAAATGTTCATAAAAACAATTCAACAGGTCTGGTCATGCCAGTGTTCCAAGGCAAAAAAGGAATCAGCCCAGAACTAGACTGTGCACATTTAATATCCAAAGCGCAAGTAGGGTGTAATTTTCTTCTGTCTACCCTACTGAAGTATAAATGAAAGTGGCTACTTTCTTTTCTACTGACATCAAACAAAAAATTGTTTGAAGCATCACAAGGGATCCATCTTTTGATTATATTTACTAGGTATTAATGATATTTTCTTTAAGATTTTTGTAATGTATTTTTAAATGGCCACTGTCCAAAATCAACTAGAAAAATCTTGTATTTTTTATTTTGACAGGGTCTGTGTTTTTTCTATTTATAGACAAAAGATTTCTGACAATGATTAAGATTAAAGGGAAAACTGATGAGGATGATGCAGGGGTTTGCTTGAATTGTGTTATATTACACTACTGACATTTCTCGGAAAACTCATCACCTTTAAAAACATTTTAAGAGCCCAGTGATCTAACATTTTGTAGGTTTAACAGGAAAATCATGAGTGTTGAAACTAGTGTGACTAAACGCAAACCTCCTAATCTCCTTAGGCCTTAGTTTCCTTTCCAGTGGAAAGGAATCCATAGGTACTTTTAACTTCAGAGCCACCTTTCCAGCTCAATCTAGTAACTCTTAAAATGCCTAGCAGTTTGAATGAGTTATTCGTAACAGAATATATGTGGTATATCTTCATGTCTGCCTACTAATGGAATTAAAATTCAAAGAAAACAGAAAGGCAAGGAATGTTTTTGGAAGACAACTACTGTCTTTGTAGAAATAGATGACAAAAACAAAGGCAGTTAGTAACTGAAGGGCCTGCGGTAGTGACGACTCAGCTCTCCCTGACGACCATAATTTGAACATCTTTGCCTTTGTGGTACTTTGGAATGAGGGCTTCATGCTAAATAAAGCCACTGAGTGTATTACTGTAATATTAGGAATATATAGTTAATTCCTTATAAGAATTAATAATGGACAATTACACTTTCCACTCTCAATGATGGATTGCTAAAACATCAAGGATAAGTTAGTTACTATGAAACAAATCAATGCTTATCTAATACTCCATTAATAGAAAAAAAGATTGTATACTTTACAAAAAAGTTGTAAAAGAATATTGAATCGGGGAGGGAAAGAAAATAGAAGGAAACCAGGTAAGGGGAGAACATTTGAAATGTAAATAAAGAAAATATCTAATATTAAAAAAACAATATTGAATCATTAAGTTATCAGCTATTTTTAGACTTTCTCATTATAGGAAAAACATCTATTATTTATTCTGTATTTTCAAATATTTTACCATGTGATAACCTACTAAGCTATATGTTATTCTGTTATTCTATGAGACAAGGAAGAATATTTTGTCTAAATACATCTCAATTTTTATTATAGCATCTTGGTCTCAAGTATACCAATGGGTTATTTTTTTAAAGTCTGTTTTTAATTTTAATTATACTTGCATTTGTGGGTATGAATAACATTACATCCTCTGGCGCTTAAGTTCTAGGTGGCTGGCTGTGTGCTACCCTACATGGGTGCTAGGAAGCACCTCTGGAAAGCAGTCCACATCCTTAACTACTTCTTCAGCCAAGTCACTGTTTTCAAAGACAGCTATTTTTCCCATTATGTATCTCCTACATCAGCATTGTTCTAATTTCCAGAATATTAATTTTTCTAGTTTGGGTTCAAAAAACATGTTATCTCAGTGCTCTCTGTTAACTTACATAAATCATGCAGTTATATTGTTCTTTGAAAGCTATACTGTTCTTATCAGAGTGTATACACTACAATGTTAAGCTAACTTGTATTAGCCATTACAAAAAAAAAAAAGCAGTAACACAGCAGGCATGGTGGTACGTGCCTTTAATTACATCTCTGAGGCAGTAGAGGCTTGTTGGTTGCTTAGAGTTTAAGACTATCCTGATCTACATAGTGTAGATATGGATATGTGGCCTTATCTCAGAAAGGACAACAAAAAAACCCAAAACCCAACAAAAACATCTTTACAGTGGCCAGTTGGGGGAAAAAGTCATGATCATATACAACCCATTTTGTAGGTACTGAGCGTGAAGATTTTCATAAACTACTACTGAAACCACAGTTGGTTTTTATTATCTGGCATGATTAAGAATGAGCTATCTAGTTAAGTAGTATACCCACACAACCAAAGCTTTCATCTTTGGGTACCAAACTTTAAATACCTGAAAAAAGTATGTTCAAGCTATGGCTACTGTATTATACAATAGTATAGACGAAGAAGTTGGTAATGGCTGTTATTTGCCTCACAGATCCCAGAACTTACACAGTACTCTGAGAAGAGGTTGCTCATTGTACAATTTGGTAAGGAGCAGTGAGGATCTGATCATTCCAATGGAAAACATTGTAAGGAGCCCCGTAAGAATTTTATTTTAGAGGCAGGAGATCTGTCAGTTTGAGGCCAGCCTGGTCTACGTAGTGAATTTCTGCACAGCCATATTAACATAGGTCTTGCCTTTTAAGAAAAAAAAAATGGAGAGGGAGGAGGGAGAAGAAGAAATGCACAGGTAGCAGAGATGGCTCAGCAATTAAGATCATTTGCTGCTCTTCCAGAGAACACGTTGTTCAATTCCCAGCAGCCACAGGCTTACAATAATCTGTAACTCCAGTTCAAAGGTCCTACTGCCCTAGTCTGCCTTTCTTAGGCACCAGGCATGCAGAGCATTCAGACAGACATTAGGCAAAACATGGATACATAATGCATCTTGTGTCAGAACTATGTCTAGTATTAAGAATGTGTAGATAGTCATGGAAAGAAACTGAAAGAAATAATGTAAGAGAGTTCATACAATAGGGTTTATGTTAGTTACATACAAGGAACATTCACCTCAAAGACCCTAAAGTTTGTAACGTCTGATATTAGCAATAAATTTAGTAAAATTATTGCTAAGTGACCATCTCTATAGTATATAGCTAAATTCATAAAAAAAGGAACTTTCCTGTTCTCAATAGAGGCCAAACAAATGGGTGCTATCATAGAAAATGTGCAAGTTCATGCTCCTAGCTTATCCTCCTTCTTCTTCCTAGAGAAACCATCTTCCTTGCTTTGTTACCTAGTGACCTTCACATAGCAGCTCAAGTGACATCTACAGTCATCTTTTTCTCTCCTAAAGAATGTTGATCTAATTTTGAAAATTGCACAAATGCCTAGTTTACATAATGCTTTTATTGAAAGTTTAAACAGATTTCACATCTAACTCTTTTAAAGTTGTTTGAGATAGACTCAATTTCTATTCTGACAAGAACATCTTTAAATGCTACTAAACTACCTGAGAGATGGAGGCCAACTAAAGGTCACAGTGCTGCTTTACTTGGACCCAGCTTTTCCTATCTGAGGAAAGGAAGTATCACATGAATGAAGCACGGTGGCAGACGAAAAGGTACACACGGTCTACCTCTTCTTGGTACACAGTAAAATCCTCGGCAAAGTTCTAGGAAACCGGGGCTGGGGAGATGGCTCAGCAGTTAAGAGCACCAACTGCTCTTCTGAAGGTCCTGAGTTCAAATCCCAGCAACCACATGGTGGCTCACAACCATCCCTAACAAGATCTAATGCCCTGTTCTGGAGTGTCTGAAGACAGCGACAATGTACTTACATATAATAAATAAACAAGCAAACAAACAAATAAATCTTTAAAAAAAAGGAAACTTGTTTCTGAGTTCTTCATGGTAAGAGGGTAATTCATAAATCTTTTCTGAGAACACCAATGAGACACAGGTAAATCACACATGAGAAAATTTAGTAAAGTCAGTTCAGCTGCTAAACATGAAGACTCACCGGCAGCACACTTCACATGGATCCACCCAGAGTGTAAGTTCCTTTGGCAAGCCCAGGTCACTGTACAAGATACAGCTGTTCTCACAGGCTTTAAGGACATCGGGATCAACTCTCTGAAACTTATTGACACGAATGCATCTACAACAAAACAGAATTAGATTGATAGCTATAACTGAATCTCAATCATAAATCTTACCAATCAATATATGTGAAAGTGAGCAATAACAAAATACCCTGATAGAGAACCTGGGAAATTCTTAAGTGTAAACTTCAGAAAAGAAAGGTGAGATGAAGCCTGCCCAGCCTAATAAAAACAGAAGAAAGATAACCCATGTAAGCCCAGAGGAATCACCAGTCTCCTAATTTATCAGAGACCACTAAACTGCACATATACATCAAATAAACACAGAGACCAGATGGCTACTTAGAACTCTTGACAATTTCTGGAGGGCTGGAAGGACAGGAGTCTCATGTATCCCAGGATGAGCTCAAGCTTGCTATGGAGCTGAGGAGGTTACTGGAACTTGTGATCCTCTTGCCTCTCCCTCTCAAATGCTAGCTTTGGAGGTGTAAACCCTCACACTGGTTTACTCAGTGCTGGAGATCCAATCCTACGCTTCATGTCTGTTAGGTAAATATTGCATCAACTGAGCTATATCCCAGCCCTGACATTATGAAGTTTTGTAGACTAATTGATAAAATCTGAGACTAAGACACTTCAACCAGTGCCTCAAATATTACTGGAATTTTTTGTGACAAGTTTTCTTGCCACCAACATGGTTTACATTCCTGGTCATAAAGTTAAATCTTAAAGGAGACAGCTTTTACTTCATCTGTAACTGTTTCAAAAATAAGGAATTCAAGGCCCATGCACATTGCATACTCATGACTAACATGTAATCCTGGAACATTGCTTCATTTGATGTACCATGTGTTATACAGGACTTTCTTTTACCTAAGTTGCAAAATAAGAAAGAAAAACATTTTAATTAATAAAGCCTATTACAAGTTAATTTAAGAAATGCCTGTTCAACCAATGGAATGTAGAAAATATAGCTAGCAGCTGTAGGCAACACCATATTCACTGCCTAATCTGTTGCCCCCTTGTATTAGACTCAAAATAAAAATGTATTTTCTCCAAGTGAATAAGTAGTAGCATAAATGTAAAACTGTACCTACAGACATGCACTCTCCTTAAGTAGAAAAAACAGTCGCTACAATGGAAAATATGAAATATATTTACTGCTTTCAATTAAGACTCAACTAAGACAATCCAGCATTATAATTACTTATGAAATTTATTGTCTGAGCTTAAAGTCTTTTATTTCTCTTCTATATCTGAAGACATAATATGGATATACAAGTCAAGTGGAAATACTATCCATTATAATGTGCTATTTAGGATGTAGTGGATATAGCTCAGTGTATAGCAACTGTCTTGAGTTTCAATGTTCCTGGGCTCAATCTCAAGCACCCAATAATAACAATGATAATCTAACCAAAAGACTTTTCAACCAGTATTTCAACTACTACTATAGTACTAATGTGATATTTAGTTAATAAAGTTAAATTGTTTCATTAACTGATTTTAATCTTAACTGGAAAGATCTTGTTTTTTTTTTAAGATTTATTTATTTATTTATTATTATATGTAAGTACACTGTAGCTGTCTTCAGACACACCAGAAGAGGGTAATTACAGATGGTTGTGAGCCACCATGTGGTTGCTGGGATTTGAATTCAGGACCTTCGGAAGAGCAGTCAGTGCTCTTAACCACTGAGGCATCTCTCCAGTCCCTGGAAAGATTTTGTTAAGACAACTAATAACATTTCTAAAATATAGTAATCCTTTTTTACCATGTACTATGCAATAGACAGTATCTACTAACTCTTTTATAAAGTTTCATAGCTAGATATTATTTTCACTTTGTAAGGGGAAAAAAGGAGGCAGTTTGAGGAATTTGCCAAATATCACACACCAGTGAATCTAGACTTCAAATTCAGGACACCAACTCCAAATTTCATGTACAGTTTGGAAATAATGTGCTTGTCTAATCTATATGATCAACATTAGATCTACAGCTTATAAAACCCTCTTACCAAAGCTCACCCACAGTTCCCTACCACTTCTTAATGGTACTACTAAAACTAGCAAATTCAGAGTGAAAAATTATTTTATTATAAATAAAATGTTGCTTGATCCTTTGACCTACCCTACAGATTCTAATGGTATAGGGCAAGTCAAATCCCATGCACTACAGCATCAAAAGCAGTTAAAACTGGCGCTCTTCACATTTTACATGTCGCATTCACCATGAGTGATGAAATTAAGCCTTTAAATTAGATGTAACCTATTTGTTTAGCAAACTCAGACACACCACATATTTTTACATTTTTTTATCCTAACACTGGAGTTACTTTTCTATTAACTGTTCTTCAAATGCAAGATTATAAAAGTTGCACGAATACAGTATATTTACTTAATGCTGATAGTTCTTTTAATTTTTTTTGCAATTATAACATGTAACATACTTTTGTATTCATCCATATTTGTCTGCATTTCTGATTGTTTCCAGATAAGATTCTGAGACTTAATGTTCAAAATATGAGTATTTTCAGTCCTTACATTGCCAAACTGTCTTTTATAAATATCAATTTGCATAAAATGTAGAAAATATTTTAAATTTATATTCATGTTTCCCACTATTCCATGAAGTCTAATAGTTTTTTAAAACAACTATTTTAAAAAGCTTCAAAATGACTCAGTGATACTTCTGATCACTTGCCAAGTTAGTCTTCTTTGAGTTTTTCTCAAGTTTTTAGAATTAATGGAAATGAAATGGTACACTCTCTGACCTTGCTGTATTTACTTGACAGTGCTTCCATTTTTCAGTAGCTTGGCACTTCCAAAAGCATCCACCCAACATCAATTAGACATGTGTAAAAAGCCTCAATAACTTACAAAAGCTGTTCCCTATCAGAAATGAAGATGTACAGAGAAAAAAGAGAAATGAGAAACTAAAAAATTACTTGAGCCTATATTAACAGCTACATATCAACTTATATTCATAATATTAACCAGCTTACTAGGAAATTTTGGGTAAAAATTATGAAAAAATATAAAAATTATCAGAATACTACACTATACTCAACTGGTCTTAAGCAAATGAGAAACAACCAAACTACTTCCACTTCAGTCTTAGACTTCTCAACTAGTCCTATACATTTAAACACTAAAACAAAAATCTTTTACAACAACAACACATTTAGTATTGGTTTGTGGAACAAAGAGCAGGTATAACATGCTCAAATAAACAGGAATTTCTGTAGTTGTCACGAGTGTTTCAGTGTAAATATGGAGGCACGCCCACAATCCTCATTGTACTATGACAGCTAGTTTTAGGAAATGACCTATTTGCCTTCCCAACAGATACATCTGTACCAAAGTGAGCATGTCGGGGCATGTTCTTGTACAGCTTAAAGATTCTACTGTTCTTTATTTTAACTTGCAAATCAAAATACAAGTGAGCGGCAAGTAAGTACTCTCTTTCCTCTCAGCGCTGAGACTATGGTGAACACAAGCTCATGGAGAGCTGAAGCACTCAAGACTTGATTGAAAATCCCCAAGCCAGTATTTACCACCTGAGGTACAGAGCTGAGTTACCTTCAACTGGCTTATACCACAAAGGAGATTCATAATATAAGTGAGATCATCAGTGTGAAGGCCAAGAACATGTTGGTTAAAGACAGTCTTTCTATATTGCCCTAGCTGTCATGGAACTCACTCCGTAAACTAGGCTACCCTCAAAAATGACAGAAATCCACCAGCCTCTACACCCAGAGTGCTAGAATTAATGGCAGATGCCACTGTCTGCCTCTGCCTGAGTCTCTTACTTTACCATTTTCTCTTCTTTTTGGTTTTTTAAGACAGAAAAACTATATGGTCCTGGCTGTCCTGGTACTTGATCTGAAGACCAGTCCCATCTCAAACTCAGATTTGCCTGCCTGTCTCCTGAGTGCTGGGATTAAGACCTGTGCCACCAGTGCCCTCTTCAGAAAAATAAAATAAATAAAAAATACAGCATGTTACCTTTAGATACAAAAACCCTAGTTTTTCTCAATTCTTAATTACCATGCTCATTTTGGAGAGATTAGGGTCCTCTAGACTTGTGAGGAACCCTAACCCTAAGTACCCATGATAATAGCAAACTACTCCAGCAGGAGCCAAACTACAAAAGAAACTAACTGGGGACTAAAGCTCTGGCCTCCCAGGCTGAACAGTAGGACTCCATCAACAAATACGCATACTCTAAAATGAACAAGAACAAAATACCATGACACCTCAGAGTTTTGTGTTTTTCAGATAAAAATTCAAGGAGGTGATTTCTAAATATCCTTCAGCCCTCTGGCCTTGTAGTGATCACACAAACTTATCTTCATTTAGTCCAGTTCAACTGTCCAATCGATTGCCTTACCTGTAGGCCTGTCCTTTTGATGGTTTTTCTGGATACCAGTGATTTTTATATTTCTCTTGAAGTATTTGAGTCAATTTCTCAGCAAACCTCTCGACTGCTTCTTTTTTCAACTTATCATGCTTTCGAACCAGTCTCGTGAAAAAGAAGACAACAGCAGCAATTTCGTTCTTCATTTTTCCCTGTAAAGATAAATGTTTTCTTAGAAATAAAACACAAATCAACCTAAACAACACAGCAACTACACACACACACA
>JADRCC010508478.1:0-10266 GCA_019843855.1 Hylomyscus alleni
AAAAGATTAATAGCTCCCCAAAAAGCAACTAAATTAATTCAAAGCATAACACGCTTTCCTACCATTACTTTTTGAAATATTCTGGGTGAAAAACAAGCAAACATTTATTTGCTTGTCACATTTCTCTGAAATGTTTCATCCTGATATTAGAAGAAAATTCTATATACTGTTTTTAGAAATTAAAAAAAAAAACCTTTTAAGATGGCTGAATAACTGCTAAGTTCTCTGCTGTCCATCATAGATACTGATCTTACTTCGGATCTTTTAGGTTAGGCACCCCATAATCCAATGTCCCCTTGACCCCTTGACAGGATATTGCTGCTCCTAGATTAACACTTGCTTCTATAAATTCCTAAACTCCTTTACAGAGAGCTCTGGACACTGGAGAAGCTTTCCTGGATGGGTAGATGAGCTGTAGTATCTAGGAAACTCAGAGAAGGCAGATATCACTTCTCAGACTCCATGTACTCTACTCGTGTATCTATTAACAACAGCACAAACACAATGATTCTACCTTCACATGATGTGTGAACAGTTAAAAACATTTTCTCTAGTAACTATTTACAAGACCTATATATTTGGGAAAATAAATCTAAAGACTATTATCTTTTTCTAATAACCCATATTCATGTTTATGAAAAAGAATCTTAGGAGAAACCTGAAGTATGGTGCGTACACTGAGAAAGCAGTAGAATCCCAGAGTCTCTGCACTGCCGGCAGCACAGATCAATATACTGCCCACTTTTGTGTGACACTCTTCCGGATGAGACCTGAACAAATGTCTACTGACCCCCAGACAGGAAACAATGAACTACAGTACAGATGCCACCACAGTCAAACTTGAGAAAACAATAAGCTTTATTGGGGTTACTTACAGAAGCACAAGTGACACAAAGGTAGCTGTGTCAGCAAATGCCACAGCCGGGGTGATAGCTTATAACCCAGGGCTGCACTGCACAACTTGTGCAGCAGCTCCACAGCCTTGAAAGTTTTTTTTTTCCTAGAATGTTCATTGGTAGGAGTTTCTCGCAGGCAGTTCAGTTGACCTCTGACTTTGCCACATGACGCAGTCTATCTGAAACTGTGTCTTGAAGGTCCTTATGGCTTATATACTTGAGAAGTGAGGGACTTAGTGAATCTTTCCAGTTTTCAAGATTTTTTTTTGTAGCCTTTGAATTGTTCACTTCCTGTGCATGCTGCCTCAGTCTCTGTGAGTTTATACATCCATCGATCAAGCAGTGTTTAGAAGATCTTGTTTCCTGGATGTTCTCTTACACTTTTCTGTAGAGATTTCCAAACCCTGAGGGGAGGGATTTGAGAAAGACATCTGGACTGAGTGTTCCAAGATCTCTCACTCTCTGATTGTTGTTTCCCTTGGGTCTCTGCATTTGTTCCCAGCTGCTGCAGGCAGAAGAGGATGGCTCAGAAAAGCACTGAGGGGCTTCCCTGGCTGGCAGGTTTCCAGGGAATGCTCCAGAGGATGACAGCTGTGGCAAAGGGATTGTGTTGTGACACTGTAAAAAAAGATCTGTGTGATCTACTGGAGACTGGGAGAGAGAAAGGAGAGGCTGCCTCCGGTGGTCAACTACAGACATGGGGTGAGACTGGGGGAAAAAACATAGGGCGAAGGCCTGAGAATTGCCTAGTTTCATTGTCCCTGGATCTTATATTTTTTTATCCCCATCTTCTATGATGTTTCCTGAGCCTTAAAGTGTGTAGTGTAGAAGTTGGCCTCTTTTTTCTCCAAAGTGAGGTTAGTACAAATCTTAATGGTATATATTTTTTTCTGTTAAAAAAGACTGAGCATGGGGTCCCCAATAGAGGAGTTAGAGAAAGGACTGAAGGAGCTAAAGGAGTTTGCAACCTCATAGGAAGAACATCAATATCAATCAACCAGACCCCCCCCCCACCAGAGCTCCCAGGGACTAAACCACCAACCAAAGAGTACACATGGAGGGATCCATGTCTTAGCGCTGGGGTTCTTAATACCTCATGGCTTTGAGGAACATCTGTATTTTCACAAGACATCCTTGTTTATTCTGCACCATTTACTTTCTACCTTGCCCTCCAAAGACCCCCAAATCTAGGAGGTTCTCCAATTATTTTCTCCCACCAGATCCCTCTTGTTCTCAACCCCACCTGCCCACAGTCCACTGGAGAAATTTATTCCTTCCCAGAGAGATCCTTGGATTCTCCTCTTGTACTTAGCCTCTCTGGGTCTGTGGATTGTAGCAATGCTTATCCTTCACTTTATATCTAATAAATATCCATTTATAAGTGAGTACATACCATGTTTGTCTTTCTGAGTCTGGGTTACCTTACTCAGGATGCCTTTTCCAGTTCCATCCTTTTGACTGCAAAATTCATAATGTCCTTGCTTTTAATTAAGTAATATTACATGGTGTAAATGTAGCACATGTTCTTTTTCCATTATTCAGTTGAAGGACATATAGGCTGTTTCCATATTCTGACTATTGTGAATAAAGCCACAATGAACATAGTTGTGCAAGTGTCCTTATGGTAGGATGGAATATTCTTTGGGTTTATGCCCAGGAGCAGTATAGCTGTATAGTACTATAATTCTATATGTGGTTTTACTGCGTCTTTAGGTAGATTGGTTGCTTTTTTTTTTTTTTTTTTGAGAAACCACCATATTGATTTCAAAATGTTTGTCCAAGTTTGTACTCCCACCAGCAATGGAGGAGTGCTCCTTTGCCAACATGAGCTGTTGCTTGAGATTTTTATATCCTGAGACTTGAGTGAGGATCTCCCCAGCTCTGGGGGTCTTACAACAGTGCAAATTTATGATGGCTTGAAGGAGCGCTGTGATGTTATAGTGCAGCACTGTGTTGTCATAGTGCACCACTGTGATGTCATAGCACAACATTGTGATGGTATAATCCAGCCATAGTTTACCTTTCTTTTCAGTGTACAATATTTCTGAGCACTGCATGAGGCCTCACTATTGGCTTTTTTGTTGTAACTTCTTAGTTCATGCTTATCATGAGAATGTTCTTCTATCTTCAGTTATGGATAGCATGCTGCATGCTGCAATCTGGGTTGTCTTCCAGAGCCCAAAATCATCCTGGATTTTAGAGTCTCTGTTGAAAAGTGTTCTATTAGTTAGGTATGTTTCCTTTATGTTTCTCAGTGTTCCTCCCTTTCAAATGTCAAGTTGATATATTTGCACTGCATATGTAATGTTTTAATATAAAAGAATCTCAGGAGATTCCCTTTTTGTTCTTGTCTGTTTGGTATTCCAAATGTCCCCTGATACTGTATGATCATCTCTTTTCCTATATTTTGAAATTTTCTGATATGATTTCACTTTTCCCTCTGTCTTTCTTGTATTTATTTGTTGTCTGTATTTCCCATTAGAAGTAGATGAGGTCACTTAATGGTTTCCTGTAGACCTCATGTGTTGTATTTTTACTTTCTCATTCATTTATCTGTATTCTGTCTCAATGTTCTAATTCACATATCTTCTCTTCAATTCTGATACTATGTCTTAGCTCTATTAATTCTATTGTTGAAACTGTTAATTGAGGTTTTATCAGAACTTTTATATGTTTCATGTTTCTTTTTGTCTTGATTTGACAGGTTTTCCCCTTTTATATATATTATTTCAATGGTGGTATTCACCATATTCAAGTGGAACTGGGTCTTAGTGATTTGACATATTATCTCTCTCTACCAGAATAGGATTGAATATCAATAGTTAGCACAGACCTGAGTACATATGTTCCTAGCATTGCCCTTACCTTTTGTACTCCATGAAGGATACAATACTATAGAAGCAGCTGTAAACAATGGAGAAACCCCATAAAAGTACTGTAATAGTAAATTTTTAAAAATTGTCTTTTGAATATCAATAAATTTTTGAAAGTAAAGCAGTATGGATAGTGTGGTGTATACTAAGATTTTAGTTTACTGATGGCCTGAACAGAAAGGGAATAAGCAGAGTAACACTGGCTGTTAGTGATTGGTTGGTATTGGCATGACAGAGAAGAATCAAAGAAAAATTAAAGGAGGCAAACTATAAAGACAAGGAAAGCTATCCTAAAGGTAGAATGAATAGAAATAAAGAAATGCAGTCAGACAACCTATAAAAACTCAGATCCCCAGCAGTCTGAGCCTGGGAAACGCTCAATCATCTAAACCTAGTTTGTATTCTCTGAAAAAGACACAAAAAGACACAGAATATGCACACGTAACTGATCCTATGAGTGCTCAGAGGCATGGACATCACAATTTCATCCCATGATGGCATATCCAAAGTCAGGACTGGCACCAGTTATACAACTTTTCTGATGACTTCCTAGAATATATATATATATATATATATATATATATATATATATATATATAGTGTGTGTGTGTATGTTTGTATACATTTATATGTGTAAATACATACATGTATATCCTATTTATCAACCTAGCTCCTTTTCATCTCCACATTAAAATAAAAATTATTGTTTACTTATTATTTGTGTGTATGTGTGTGTATATTCTGATTTGTGTGTGGAGATTTGAGGACAACTTTGTGAGATCAGTTCTCTCCTCCCACATTTACATGGACTTTAGGTTTTTTAACTTGGACTGTTAAGGTTGCACCCTTGGGTGGCAAGTGTCGTTACCAGCTGAGATATCTCATGTCCTGTCTTTCTTCATTTTGATACTTCCCTTATTTAACATCTTGTGTCACTTTAATGGAGCAGCTTTGTCCTGCTCCTATACCTTTTCTTCTCTTTGCCGGTCTTATTCCTCCTTTTCCTCTTCCCCCTTTAAAATGCCTGCTATTTAAACCATAATGCAGATTTTCTGATTCTTTGTCTCTGTCTCCAGGTATGGTTACAATTTGCTTCAGTTGCTTTTACAAGAAGAAGAGCACTCCTCAAAAAGAAAACCAAATAACCTAATTTAAAAATGGAGTACAGAGCCAAACAGAGAATTCTCAACTGAGGAATCTAGAATGACTGAGAACCAAATCCGATAAAGGGCTGATATCCAATATATACAAGAACTCAAGAAGGTAGACCCCAGAGAATCAAATGACTCTATTAAAAATGGGTTACAGAGCTAAACAAAGAATTCTCAACTGAGGAATACCGAATGACTGAGAAGCACTTAAAGAAATGTTCAACATCCTTAGTCATCAGGGAAATGCAAAAGCAAAACAATCCTGAGATTCTACCTTACACCAGTCAGAATGGCTAAGATCAAAAACTCAGGTGACAGCAGATGCTGGCAAGGATGTGGAGAAAGTGGAACGCTCTTCCATTGTTGGTGGGGTTACAAACTGGTACAACCACTCTGGAAATCATGCTGGCAGTTCCTCAGAACTATGAGGAACTATGCCACTCCTGGGCATATACCTAGAAGATGCTCCAACATGTAATAAGGACACATGCTCCACTATGTTCATAGCCACCTTGTTTATAATAGCCAGAAGCTGGAAATAACCCAGATGTCCTACAACCAAAGAATGAATATAGAAAATGTGGTTTATTTATACAATGAACAGCTATTAACAGTGAGGACATCATGAATTTTGCAGGTACATGGATAGAACTAAAAAATATCATCCTGAGTGAGGCAACAAATCCTGAATGAGAGCCTGACAAATACAGAGGCAGATGCTCAGAGCCAACCATTGGACTGAGTATGGGGTTCCCAATGGAGAAGTTAGAGAGAGGAGAGGATTGAAGGAGCTGAAGGGGTTTGCAATCCCATAGGAAGAACAACAATATCAACCAACCAGACCCCCCAGAGGTCCCAGGGACAAAACTACCAACCAAAGAGTACACATGGAGGGACCCATGGCTCCAGCTGCATATGTAGCAGAAGATGGCCTTGTGAGGCCATCAATGGGAGGAGAGGCCCTTGGTCCTGTGAAGGCTCAATGCCCCAGTGTAGGGGAATGCAAGGGTGAGGAGTCAGGAGTGAGTGGGTGGGTGAGGGAGCACCCTCACAGAAATAGGGGGAGGGAGATGGCATAGGGGTTTTGGGGGGAATCACCAGAAAAGGGATAGCATCTGAAATGTAAATAAAGAAAATATTCAATAAAAGAACAGAAAGAAATGTACAGCACCCTTAGTCATCTGGGAAATGGACATCAAAATGACATTCCATCTTACACTCCTCAGAAAGACTAAGATCAAAATCTCAGGAGACAGCAGATGCTGGCAAGGATGTGAAGAAAGAGAAACACTCCTCCATTACTTGTGGGATTGCAAACTGGTACAACCACTCTGTAAACCAATCTGGAGGTTCCTCAGCAAATTTGAAATAGGTCTACCTGAAGACCCAGCTATACCACTCCTGGACATATACCCAAAACATGCTCTACCATACCACAAGGACACGTGCCCCACTATGTTCATAGCAGAAGCTGGAAGCAACACAAATGTCCCTCAACCAAAGAATAGATAAAGAAAATGTGGTTCATTTATACAAAGGAATGCTACTCAGCTATTAACAATGAGACCATCATAAATTTTGCGGGCAAATGCATAGAACTAGAAAATAACATCCTGAGTGAGGTAACCCATACTCAAAACAACATACATTATATGTACTCACTGGTAAGTGGATATTAGTCAAAAAGTTCAGAATACCCATCATTCAACTCACAGACCATATGAGCTTAACAAGAAGGAAGGCCCAACTGTGGATATTTCAATCCCACTTAGAAGAGGGAACAAAATAATCACAGGGGCAGAGGGAAGGAGGGATCTGGGTGGGAGAAGGGAGGTGAAGGGAAAAAGGGAAGAAAAATCAGGAATGGGGTAGGGAGAGACAGGAGAGAAGGCCAGAGGGCCAGTAGAATATATAAAAATATGCAGCAGTGTGGGATGGGGGACAGTGAACCTCTAGAAAGTTCAAGACATCAGTGATGTGAGAAGCTCTCAGGACCTAATAGGGATAACCTTAGCGAAAATCTCAGTGAGGAGATAGAATCTAAAGAGACCACCTCCAATAGATAGACATGATCCCCATTTGAGGCATGGGGCCATTATTTTTGACCCAGAATTGTTCCTATTTAAACTAAATTCAAGGACAAAAAAAATGGAGCAGAGACTTAAGGAAAGTCCATGCAGTGATTGGCCCAGCTTGGGATCCATCCTTTGCACAGGTACCCAACCCTGACACTATTATTGATCCAGGTGGTGCTTGCAGACAGGAGCCTAGCTAGCATGTTTGTCTTCTTGAGAGACTCTACCAGCAGCTGACTGAGACATAGGCAGATACTTAGAGCCGAGCATTGGACTGAGGTCACGGACCCCTATAGATAAGTTAGGGGAATGACTGAACGAGCTGAAGGGGATTGTAACCCCATAGGGAGAACAACAATATCAACTAACCAGGACCCATGGCAACTCACAGGGACTAAGCCACCAACTAAAGAGCATAGTGATCTGTGGTTCCTGCTACATATGTAACAGAGGATTACCTTGTCTGGCCTCCATGGGAAAGGATAAGCTTAATTGTGTAGAAACTTGAACAGGGTAGAAAAATGCTAGAAGTGTGAGGTGGGAGTGGATGAGTGGGTGGGAGAACACCCTCTCAGAAGTAAAGAGGAGTGGGATGGGTTGAAGAACTCTTGGAGAGGGGACTTGGAAAGGGGAGCAGCTTTTGGAATATAAATAAATAAAATAATTAATAGAAAAACAAAACAGGACTGAGTCCTTTAAAATCAATTCTCAACTCCTTCTCTGTTTTGCCCTGCAAAATACACATTGCTTTACTAATGAAAACTAGTATTTCCTACTGTCATGTGTGCTTAGAATACTGGCTCTCCAACTGACACTTATCTATTATTATATTACTCTCCTGTTAGTTTAGCAATCTGTGCACAGATACTGTACAACACATTCGATCAGAAAACATTTATGCTGAATATTTCTGTACATGCTATTTTTGTTCTACAAAAACTTAAAATTACCTACATCACTAAAAGAGTCTCATTTCGTTCCCATTTATGGAGATTTTAGACAAAACAGATGTGTGGCCGTTGTCAGTGCATGGTGTTGGATATTAAACAAAAGAGAAAGAAGAGATAAGACATGGTGACCCAAGAAACAAGAATTAGGGAGAACATGAGTAGTCCTTTTAAAAAATTAAACTTTCTTATGAAAAACAGTCCCTTCTATCCAGGCCTCAGCCATATCAATGATACAATGATTAATACATGCAATATATTAATCCATATATTGGTGCAATCACAAAAAACTAATGACCTCCATGAAGGCCCACTTTTTAAGGACTCTACCAACCTAACACTGTTAACTCTGGACACGCTGCTTCCTGCACACGGACCTTTGGGACACAGATGTTGTATATGTGATAGGTTATTGTGCAGGGTGCCTAGGAGTAGCAATACCCAAAGGAGGAAATTTACTATCTTAATTTTACTAGGTAATGCTATTTAACTCCCAGAGAGATTATTTCATCTATTCTTCTCTACGGAATGGGACACTGTTAACAATTGTGGTAGGATTTGTTGTTGTTGTTGTTGTTTATTTTTTCCTATTGACATTTTTTTCACCCTAATGAATTCATGGATGTTCC
The DNA here is from genome assembly GCA_019843855.1 of Hylomyscus alleni. NCBI lineage: Eukaryota > Metazoa > Chordata > Mammalia > Rodentia > Muridae > Hylomyscus > Hylomyscus alleni. The sequence continues at coordinate 8,572 of JADRCC010508478.1, forward strand.
GGGTCATTCGGGCTGTGAATGATTCGTTATTTCTGAAGTTATCACGTCCCATATTTCACAGATTTTTGTGCTTGTTCAATTGCAGAAAACTACTTTTATAACCCCACTGTGGAGACTGGAGAGAAGGCTCAGAGGTTTAGAGTACTTACTGCTCTGCATAGAGCCTGGTGTTGGTCCCCAGAACCCAGATGGTGGTTCTGTCTCATGTAATTCCAGTTTCATGGGATCCAATGCACTGTTCCAACCTCTGAAGGCACAGCCTGCAGGTGGCGCACTTACATACAGTGCAGGCAAAACATTCATACAGCACATAAAGTAATAGAGAAATCTATAAAACTTAACTCTGTTCACATTTGCAACGTTTGAAATATTTAATTTGATTTTTTCCCTTATTGTATATGCTTCCATGTGTGAGTGTGTGAATGTGTATGTGTTTGTGTTTCTATGTGTCTCAGTCCATCTGTATGTGTCTGTCTGTCTGTCTGTCTGTCTGCCTGCCTGCCTGCCTGTCAGTCTGCCTGCTTGTGCATGCACATGCACATACCATGCCTGCAGAGGCCAGATGATAACTTTGTAGGGTTGATTCTTTCTTTCCACCATGTTGGCTCTGCGGATCAAAATCAGGTCATCTGGGTTGACTACCCCTTTATTGACTGAGGCATCTCACTGGTCCCCTGGTTCATTTTATAACTCTATAACAAACAGCAACAATTTTAATAAAATTTATTACCCCTAATGATTTGAGACACACCGAAGTGTCACATTTATGATTTAAAAGGAAAAGGCATATGTTGTATAATGGTTTTGTAATCTAACAGCTACAGAAGGTATTTACAACAAGAAATGCTATGGGAACCAGGATGTTGAGATTAAGGATTTTTGCAAGTAAGTTAGAGTGGAATGAAATTGAAAAGATGCATTGAAACCACTTCCATATAGCGAGCTTCGCAATGTTTAACTTCTTACTTGACAAATATCAGAGCTCAATACAAAGGTAGCCACTGTTAACTTTTAGCAAAGGTCGTCTAAAGAGACAAAAAGGAAACCATGCAGAGAAATATTTACATGAAGGGGAAGGTAAAGAGAAGTAACTCAATTTATCTACCAGAATACATGTAATGACAGGATCATATTCTACTAGTATAAAGCTTTTAATTTCAAATCATAATTAACATTTATAAGTGATGTTTAATTATATCATTGATAAAGTCCTACTCTCTGTTGAACCCCACAGACTTGATTTTTTTCATACAGCCAGAGATTAAACTGAAGTGCATGCTTTGCTTGACATCTTTTGGGTCTTATAGTAAAGACCTAGGGAAAGAAATGAGGCAGAACAGAACAATCCATACTCTACATTGTGATAGAATTTGTACTTACTGTTCCTGATGACATCAGCAGAGATAGGTTTGCTCTTAGTGTCTAGACTGTGAGCTTAGAGTTTGTTGTTATTGCTTATATTTGTACAGTAGTCAGCAGATTAATCTTTGCATCACAAAATATCTTTGTTTCTGTACATTGGTCTTTCTTTTTCTTTTTCTTTTAAGTTTTATTGCATTATAATGAGAAAAGTTACATGATTTCAATTTATCTGAATTTCTTAACATTTAAAAACATATTTTAAGTAAATAGGATTAAATCACATTCTTGTTTTCCTTTTGTACCCCAACTCCTCCCAGAGACCCCCCTTTCAAT
>JADRCC010508534.1:0-10738 GCA_019843855.1 Hylomyscus alleni
GTGTGTGTGTGTGTGTGTGTGTGTGTGTGTGTGTGTGTATGCTATGCGCATGTACACGCATGGCTTTGTAAATGGGGATGCACCTGTGAGTGAAGTGTATTGACATGACTCACATATAGAGATCAGAAGACAACTTTGGAGTTTCAATCTTCATATCTCCCATCTTTTGTTTTGGGACAGTCTCTTAGTGACCTAACATTTTAGCATATAAGCCAGATCAGCTGGCCTCAAGCTTCTAGAAAAACTGCTGTATCTGTCTCCTGTCTCTCATTATTGTGCTTACAGATGCCCACTGGTTTTTGATATGGGATGTGAGTTCAAGTTTTCACAATTGGGAAGCAAGAATGTGACTGACTGGTCCATCTCTGCACTCCCACCTCCTTCTAAACTATAATCTCCTGCAGTGTAGCTGCTTCTCCTTGTCCAGTCCCAGTTGCACTCTCTCATTCTGGGTTTGTTCTGTTCCCCAAAGTGACAACCTACAGCTGTGAAAGCTCATATCAGGACATTGGCCCCCACATTTTGCAGCTCTTTTTAAGTCAGGCTCACCAGGGAGGATCCTCATTTTAATGTACACTTCATTATTCCTCTTCCCAGCCAGTGTCTTAGGAAGTTCTTCTCAGTGATCCTCAGTTGAACTCTGACCAACAATTTGTTCCGCGCCCCCCCCCCCCCATTTTCCATTCTTCCAATCTTTTGTTATCTTTTGCCTTTCTTTCTCTCATTCACTAATCACATTGGATAGATTCCTTTTCTGATTACTTTCCCTTTGTAATATTTAAGACCTCTTCTCATTTTCAATTCATGTTTGAGCCCTGTCTTTAAGTCACAGATCAAATATCCAGTCTTCCACGATACTATCTCAGATTTCCCTGGCAAATTAGCTTTCCTATTCATGGGGAGCTCAAACGCTGAGGCTGGTATGGAATTAGCACTTTGTACTTTTCAATATGTCATTGCAGCATTCCTCAGTATCACAGATGGGGACTTTTGTTGTTGGAGTTAGTACCAAGAATAAGGGACTTAACAATCTGCTGAAATAAAGGAAGGTCTCTTTAATCCCCAGCCTGTTCCATAGCATACACATTTTGGCTAAGAAGAATGAGACTGATTATTCAACATAAAACATTCTACTGATACAGACTTTTTGAACAGTGTTTTAAAAGTTTGCTTTAATAACAGTGGTTACTTTTGATTTATTGTTCATTGTTCCTGCATATATGTTTCATGTGTTACTTTATTAAAACTTTCCAATAAAACTTTCCAATACACTTTACTCACAGATGCATCCTCATTTACATCTTTAAGAAATTCCATTTAAAATGGCAAGGATCTAGAATTTGGTCATATGTTCTATATTGTGAGAAGCCATTCAATAGATATAGAAACTGGTATGTGAAAGTCTGTGTGACTTGTTCAAGGTAGCATGGCTCACCAGGGATGAACCCAGTGGTCATAATGTTAAATCAGACCTTAGGTCATACACTGGGAATTTATTCACACTCTGCTGAAAAAAGATTCATGGACAGCAGAGACTTGTCTTACCATTGTGGACTAGGATTATAGTTCATCCCTAGAAAGTTAACCTAAAATTCATGAGTCTCCAAGTCCAATCTTTAGCCAGCAAAATAAATAAATTTAAAAAACAAAATTAGGTATGTGAATAAAAGGTATTTTCAAAAGGCTGGAGTGGTTTCATACGTAAGTGTTTGTTTTATAAACATGAGGACTTGAGTGTAGATTTCCCAGAACATATATATAAGATAGAGAGAGATTATGGAAGACAGTTGAAATCAAACTCTGGCTTTTATATGCATAAAATCACATCAGTCACACATGAAATTAAAAAAGAATAAAGACTAAGTAAATAAATGAAGTAAATCAAATATCCTGTGTTAATTTTTTTACTCTCTGTGCAATGAAAGCTCCCAGTTGTATGGTCAACCTGGGCAGCAGGTGGCAGGTCTGTCATTACCACTGGCAAAGACTCTTCTAGTAAGCTACTTTCTGTTCAGCCAATTCATCATTTGTAGCATCTCTCTTCAATGCATCATCTTTAAGAAATTCCATTTAAAATGACAAGGATCTAGAACTTGCTCATATGTTCTTAGCGGCCTTGTGAAATCTTCATAGAGAGCTTTTATTCACAAAGGAATCATTTTCAGAAAGCAGGAACCTATCCCCTTTACACAACATCCAAATGGTTTTGGATCTTAGACAGTATGTTTTCCTGTGTAGTAACCAATACTAATTTGAAAGCAGCTTCATAGAACAGACTGGTCTCATATCCCTATGTAGTTGAGGGTGACTTGAATTCCTGATCCTCCTGCCTCCATTTCCTGACTGCTGAAGTCTCAGATGGTTTTTGTGTGGTGCTGGAGATAGAGCCCAGTACTCTATGCATGCTGGGCCAGTACTCTACCAACAAATAGTAGTTATGCCGATTTCATGGAAGCCTTCATGTGAAGCCGTGTTCTTTATTTTTAAGGAGAAACAAAATCCATGTGCTGCTATTGGCAAAGATCCAATATTGGCTGTTAAAAAACGAGTTAAATTGTTTTCTGGTAGGTTACTTGTTCTTCCATCAGAAAAGAATGCAAGGAATTGTCATTTCTGATCATACTCAAGGTGATGCTAGTAAGAAAAATGTTTTTCTTTTTAATCATGAATGCTTTAGAATGGTCTCCATCTCACTTCCTTTTAGTCCCCGTCCTGTGACAGCCAGTGATGAAGCGGCATGGTGCTTCAGTAGCAGTTGGTATTTCAGGATTTGGCTGGTAAATATTTCAGAATTGACTCCTTATGAGAAGTTCATTGGAATTACTCATAATCATATTCTCTGAAGGTCATTGTTTCCTAGGCATAGAAGCTTGTGAAATCTTTGCAACAGAGTCTGGTGTCAAGGTTAGATAACCTGAGTTTGAACCACTTGCTAACTATTTTGTTTTAGCCAAATTGCATATCCTCTTTATGCCTCAAACTTGTCCTGGGAAAACTAAAAAGCAACCCTACTTATAGTTGTGTTATCAGGATGTGATGAGAAAATCACAGAGCCAGCTTAGTAGTCAAAAGAGCTGTTATTAAGTATAAGAGTCTTTGGTAAATCAATTTTGCTGTTTTATATTGATTTTCAGTGATTGCTGGCTCTTTTTCTCTGCTTGCCCTCATTTATCCTGAAGATTATGTTTGTGAAAATCCAATTTTAACAGTTCTACAGTACCATTAGTGCCTTTGAATCTGGGGAGATGGCTCAGCAATTAGGGGCTTGCCAGTCAGTCACAAGTACCTACAAGGGCATATGCCTGTAATCCTAGCCCTGGAGAGACTCTCAGGAGCTCTCTAGCCAGCTAGTCAAATGAAATTGGTTGCTCAAAATTAATGCAAAGATCAATTGATCACAAGGATCCTAATCCCATTGGATATGTCTATAATACAACTCCTTCAATAAAACAACTAAACCTCAAGGAATGTCACTGAAGAGAAGATGGACAGACTATAAGAGCCAGAGGATAGGAAGTCTGCTGGAAGATTGTGTTAGAAATGACAGGCTTGCACTGTACATGATACTTCAACAATAGGGCCACCTAAACTAGACCTGAACAATGACACTATCAACAGTCATGTTAACATGAATGGGGAAACCTCACAGGGCCCCGCTTCCAGACAAAAACGATAGGCAACTGATGGCTGCTGAGAGAGGGAGAATTGAACTCTCTTAAGGATGATATCCTAATAGGTTGTCTAATACCAATTTATATATACCATATGTGTGTGTGTGTATGTAATAACAATAAAGGAAAATCTCATGAATTTGAGGTGTAAGTGGGTACATGGGAGGGGTTTCAGAGAGAAAAAGGGAGGAGAAGTGGTATAATTATATTTTAATTAAAATAAAATATATATCACAAAAAATAAGGTGGAGTGTAACTGAACAAGACACCTAACATTGACTTCTGGACTCCACGTATATACATAATAACCACAAACATGCACAAGAGTGAGAAAGAGAGGGGGAAGGATTTAAACCTTACCAGAGTGCTAAGTGATGGATGGCATTCCTATTCTGAGTCCAAACTTCTTCTTCCCTTTCTCTCATCCCCATTTTTCCTTGCATACAAGCCACTTGCCCACATCTCTGGCTGTTTTTAGCAGACTGTTCAAAAAGTCTATGTCTTCTGGGGTTGGGCTCATCTTTCAAGAAGCCTTTTATCAAGCTAGGTGTGGCAACACATGTCTGACATCAGGAGATAGAGGCAGGAGGATCATGAGTTCAAGGTCATCTTCAGTTATGTAATGATTTTAAATTCATCCTGGGCTACATGAGACCCTGCTTCAGATAGACAATATATACATATGTACATACAGATATATGCACGTATTATATATACATGTGTATATGTATAAACATATATATTATACATATTGTACATGTATATTAGTGATGTCTTGTAAAAACATCTAGGCCAAGGCCAGTTCCCAACTTGTATTTTACTTTCCAGCATGATGCCTAATGCCATCATAGCTAGGGCAGCAATGGCAATGTGTTTCCTCTTTCACATTTTATGTGCCTATAATAAATCTTAGGTGAGTTTAACTGGAGAACAATTTAGAAGTTCAAGTTTCAGGTAAAGGGTCAGGTTAAATTCCACTGTGATGTTTTATTGAAGCTGATTTATATAGATTAGTGCAGTATCATCTTAGGAACGGTGTGAAAAGTGGAGACAACACTTATCTACCAGAATAACACTAAATAGGGGCACTTTTCCCTTTTCTTTACCGTAGCTCCACCAGTGAGAAGCTCTTAGGTTCTGTATGCCTTTGAAATATGAATGACATCTAATATCCACCCACTCAGCTGAGGCCATACTCTAACCAGCATCCTGAGGACAATCAGAAGTGTGCATGGTGGTGACTCACAGATTCTGTAGACTCCTGAGCTTCAGTGTGTAGAGTTTATTATGTCCTTGCTTTTGAATATAAATTATAAATCATTTCATGATAAGAAAGTGTTTGATTTTCTACAATTAAAACAAAAGCAAGAAGAAGGATAATTATGATATTTGCTTGAATTAGAACAGCTATTAAAATATCTTTTAGGTATAGGAAGAACTGTTTCTGTATCTTACTTGGTCTGGGGAGACTTTAAAGAAACAGTCCTTGCATTTGGAGCTAAACTGATTTGGGGAAAACAAGAGACTAGAGTATGTACAATTACACATTCAAGGTTACGGTAAATACTGGGCAAAGGAAATTAAGACATGCTTAGTATTTTATCCTCAAATGGGTTATCAGCCTGAATTATCTTAGAGAGTGGTGGCAGGAGATTCTCTTTCTCCATCCTTTCACATTCTCATCTTCCCTACCATATGTTTTACCCCAAAAGACAAAAGAAGAAAGGGAATCAACCTGGTATATTAAGGAAAAATTGTGAACTTCATTTCAAACACATCACTTATTTGTGTGCACATGTGTGGGTACACACACACACACACACACACACACACACACACACACACCTTTTCTACCTTTTCATTCCTTCTCAGAGTAGAGTTCAGGGTGAGAATGTTATTAAATCTACCAGTCTTCACCATTTAAAACAAACCTATAAACCTGGTTAGCATCATTATGGGGCATCAGGGTTTGCTTAGCAGGAGGGAGAGGGATGTCTATTGAAGACAGATTTTAATGCACAGATTTTAGAGTCGATTGGCAATGTCAGCTGCTTTTCCTTGTGTCCTGGAGCTTCCAGCCTGGTCCTTGTGGGATATCCTGGCTTATGTCTATAGATTTGGGTGTGTACTTGATGAGATGTAGAAAGAAAGCTTGTCGAATGACTGGCAAGTATCTCTTGCAATGCTTCAAGGTCTTGGGTATAAGACAAGTGACTGAAACTTGAACCATAACATTATTTCAAGCAAGCTGTGGATCTGGGGCAAAATAATCACTTTTTCTGAATCTTAGTTTTCTCAAGTGCAAGAAATGGAGATTTTAGGGCGGATCTGAACTTAAGTGAGCAACAAATTCACAATTCTTAGGGATGGCTCACATTCACGCAAGGTGCCTGTTGGCCTACACAGTGTGGTATTGATATGTGCATCATGATGTGTATTTGGAAGTTCTTCTTATTAGCAAGTGATTATATAAAAATGAACATTTCTGCATGGGTTTTGCTCCTTGGTCTGCCCTGGCATACTTCTATGACTCAGGTTCCAAAGGCAGAAGTGATAGGTTCATAGCTAAACCAAGCAGTGCAAACCCTATTTTGAACAAGTGGGGGCTAGTGAGAGACTCAGGCTCTAGAGATCTCATTGTGCTTTCTGTCTCTCAGTTTTCAGTACACAGTTGGGGGTGAGGGCAATGAACTCACCGCTGGGAGAAGAGTGGGGAATAAATGAGAAGGGTAGCAATGTGCCAGCCACACAGTAACATAAGGATGAGAGAAAGGATATCAATGTGCTGCCTACATAGCAACATAAGAATGGAAGAGTGAGTGTCAATGTGCTGTCCACGCAGCAAGATATGGATGAAAGAAAGGGTATCAACATGCTGTCTATGTAGCAAGATAAGGCTGGGAGAGTGGGTATTAATGTACTGTCTACACAGCAAGATAAGGACGAGAGAGAGGGTAAGGTAACAACATCTGTCTACATAGCAACACAAGGATTGGAGAGTGGGTATCAATGTGCTGTCTATACAGCAAGATAAGAATGGGAGAGTGGATATCAATGTGCTGTCCACACAGCAATATAACAATGAGAGAGAGGGTATCAATATGCTGTCTACATAGCAACACAAGGATGGAAGACAGAGTATCAACAGGCCAACCACACAGCAGGGAAAGATTTTTTAAAATATTTACTTAACCTCTCTCTGTCTCTCTGTCTGTCTTTCTGTTTCTGTCTGTCTCTATCTATCTCTATCTCTGTCTCTGTGTCTTCCCTTCCTCCAGTATGTGTGCATATGTCTGTGTGAGTGCATGTATGTGCTTATACATTCATGCACTTGTGCTTGTATGTGCAGGCCCAGAAAAGACATGGGATCTCTCAAAACCAGAGTTAAATGTATTTGAAGAAAATCTGATTTGTTCACTATTGCACAGGAAATTCTCTTAGCTTCTGGGATATCTCTTCAGCCCCATAGCCAGCCTCTGGAAGGAAAATTCGAACCTGTCCTGTGTCCTTATTGGCCCTTGATCAACTGCCCTCACTATTTCCTTGGAGTGATTGTTTTCTTTGAAAGAATTGTCTGCTCCAACACCACCACCTGCTCCATGCTTTAATGCCACTCTAGTTGCATGTGTGCTTTTAGCCATTTTGCGGAAAATCATTCCCGACCTGCCACTGAACTAATAAAGTCAAAATTTGAATTCCAAAGCCCTTCCTCTTTGAACTCTGTAACCTTTGACATGCCAATCAACCTCCACTGTCACAATGACAGACACTGTGAGCTGCTGTGTGGCAGTCACTTTGCACATGTGACTTCCTTTAACTCATACAAAGCCATGTGACACACATACAGTCCCATTTTACACAGGAAGAAACTGAGGCACAGAGATGCCAGTGGACATGATCAATGCCTTAAATGCCATACAAGTGACCAAAGGAGTCTGGATCCTTTCCATACTGAGGCTGCTCCAGAAGCTGGCCAATCTCTTAGCTTCTGTTTGTAACCTTTCTTTCATATGAAAATGTTCAATGCACTGTGAACCTATTCCTGCCATTTACTCATTCTTAATTCATGGTGTCCTGTTGCACCTGGGAATAACCTAAAATCTCTGGGCACCTTCTTTTGGATAATGCCTCAGTGAAGAAAGTCATTTTTAACATAGGGAGTTTAGATTTTTGCCTTGGATTGATAAAACCTCAAGTGTTAAAGTAAGAACATGAAATTATCCTGGGATCTCTCCTGGCTCAGTCATCTCTACATCAGTACAATACTGACCTTCTTAAATCAAGAATTTCCTTGGGATTAATGGTTTGTGTTTTTTTTTTCTTCTTTTAATAGTAACATAGGGAGAAGAAAAATAGCCTATACAGACCAAAGGGTATTTCTCTTTCTTTAAAGTTGCATTATAGACATCTTTGGTACTTTGAGTAATGACAGGAAGCCAGAGCAGAATGTGAGATGGATGGTGTGGAATCCAAGTGAGGTGATGTGTGGGTGTGTGGGGAATCCCAACCCAAGAGTGAGGGGTGAGAGACAGAGGGTGGTGTTGACTTTTTGCTGACCTTTACTTAAAAGATGCTTTCAGTAGAAAACAGAATACTTTTCTGCAATCTTAAACTTGCTATTAACTTGCTTGCACTCAAGAAAAGGAACATGCAAGCAGGAACTGCAGGTGCATTAGTACAGGCTACCTTAATGCTGTTCCCTGTCTCCAACTTCAAGTCTTCATTCTTTCTTAGGGTCAATAAGTGATAACTTGGCTACACTTGAATACATGCTCACTGAGCAAAGGTTTGACTCCGTGCTAGTGTGAGTGAACATGGTTTGGATGGAGTATTTTGAAGGAAAGCACACTAAAACAGAGGTCTACTTGATAAGATTAAAAGAAAAAGTTTACTGAGGAAAATGATCAAATATTGGTTATTTTGTAAGTGTCTTTTATCAGCCATCATAACTTACATTGTCTGAAATTCTGTGATACTATTCTAATGAACAGGGAAGATAAATTATTTGTTCAAAGGCATACATTAGATTGATTTGGGATAAAAAAAAATCAACTTTTTACCAGTCTGTCATTTTATAAAATGTAGTTTTCTATCTTTAATGTGTAAGTAGAAAAAAGAAACATTTATACCTAAGAAAGTGATAAATTAGGTACCAAAAGATGGATCCTGTAGAGAGAGTTCAAAACTATAGAGATCCCTGCCAGCCTACAGGGTAAGGATGGACAGGAGAGAAAATAAGACAGGAGCAGCAGCATTGCCCATAAGGGACACTGCAGACTGGGAGCATTCACAGAGCTCAGCCTGAGAGCAGATGGAGCTCTCCCTCAATGTTTGAAATCTATGGGGTAAAGCAAGCAACAGAGGTGTGAATATAACACAGACATCTTTGCTGGGTGGATGTGAGGGTGGGAGCAGTGAAAAATAGTTTGGAACTTGTCTGAACTCTAGATATTAGAGGCTCAAGATACCCAGTCCATAAGACTTTATTTTCTGGGTTAAGTGAAAGACAAAGTCTGTGGTCACTGAAGGTTCACAGTCAGGGTCTCACTTCTACCTAGGAGGATTATGAAGACCAGAACAGGGTCAGGAAGAAACCAGAATTGGTTTTCTCAAAATTTATATGTAATAGATATCTTTTAAAAAATCTCAAAATCTTTCAAAAGATTCTTATTCTCTATAGGACACGTATGTGAGTGGATTTTTTTTTAATTTTATTTTTTATTTTTTCAAATCATTCTTGAACATATTACTCAATGACAGTGATTTGAAAAATATAAGGTGGGAGGTCAGGAGGCTAAGCTATCTGGGCATGAGAGCAAGGGTATCATTTGTGTGGGGAGAAAAAGGCAGACAGCCAAAAGATAATTTGAGGGAAACATTAATTCAGAGATTTCAGGACAATGAGGTCTACAGCTAAAAGAAGGCATAAAGACGACTATTGACTTTAAAATCAGGGACATTGGTGGTATGGGGAATAGGAACAAGAGGCAGGCTAGACTTAGCATATCTTGACAAGAGTTAGTTTAGCCAGCTGGGTTTTGAGGACTAAAGATGGCCACCATAAGGAAATGTCTACTATGAAGTGGTCACCACAGGGCTTCAGTTGGACAGCAAGGTCATGGCCAGAGAGATGGTTTGGGAGTCATATGCAGAGAGATGGAATCTGCAAATAGTGAAAAAGTTTATAAAATTAAGAGAAGGCTAAAGAGGATCCAATAAAAAGAAAGGTTGTCTTGACCGATACAGATGCAGGTGCTTGCAGCCAAACATCGGACTGAGCACAGGGACCCTAATGGAGGAGTTAGGGGAAAGACTGAAGGAGCCGAAGGAGCCTTATCTGGCATCAATGGTAGGTGAGGTCCTTGGTTCTGTGAAATTTTGATGCCCCAGCGTAGAAGTGATGAGGAGGGAGTTTGTGGGTTGGTGGGAGAGCACCCTCATAAAGAAAGGGGTGGGGGATGGGATAGGGGGTTTGCAGAGGGGAAAAAGGAAAAGGGATAACATTTGAAATGTAAACAAATAAAATATCCAATTTTCATAAAAGAGTTCTGATCTTGGTTGTTTTAATCAAAAGAAAAAGAAAAAAGTCTAATAAGAATGAGAGAATGGGGGGCACAAGTGAGTGAGCAGTGGGTGGAAATTACAATTTGAAAATCTTTTATATGAAGGAAATTAGCCCTGCTCTTGTATCCGTAACTTTGAACCCTCCCGGCCCAAGATCCTGTTACCCTTCACCTCCTCTTGCTGTTCTCAAGCCTCCCACCTCATATTTAGTCCATTGCCAGCTCTGCAATGCAAAGTCCTCACCTCATTTCTTCTGACCCCTTTGCTGGTTCCCACTCTGATTGCTGCATAGGCCTTCCAGATGGCATCTTGATCAACCCACAGCAGTGCACACTCCTGTGCCTATCCCAAACATCAGGTCCCTGCTTAGTACCATGTGTGGCTTTCATTAATGAGAGTATTGGAAGTAGTGAGGTCCTATCTGGCCTGGCTCTTCTCTGCCTCTCCATCCCTGCACTCACATTCTTGGTTCCTGCCTTTGAATCATACCAGCCCTCTGCTAG
>JADRCC010508566.1:0-10065 GCA_019843855.1 Hylomyscus alleni
CAAATGTAACTTCATCAGCAAAGAAGATAAGAGCGATTTCCTTTGTGGTCAGAGGCCTTGCAATGTGGGGTAACCTCTATATCTCTGTCCTGGTTTTCAGGCAGTGCAAAGAATGCTGCCTTCTGCACATTTACACAAGAGCTCCATTCACCGAGGAACATCTTGCTTTGGCTTTACCCATCAGATTCCCCAAGAGCCTGAAAGCAGAGACGCCCTAATTGAGAGCGGGTTGTCTCTTGTCAGCAGAGCTGACTGGGAATGGCTCTCTGGTTTCCTGGCAGGCCTTCCCACTGTTTTCTTTGAGAGGTTTTCCTCTCTGCATGCTGACTCGCTTGGAAGGAGGGTTTGCCTAAGTGGGGCATCGTGGACCCCCAGGGTGTGCTCAGCTGTGTGGTGGGGCTGCTGACGTGAGCACTACTTCTGTTTCTTCCACGTGGGCACTTCTCATGATTTGAAAGATTCCTAAGCAGCCCCAGCTTTATTTACGTGCCGTTTTCTGCTTGAATTAAGTCCTGCTCCGGGTACCCAGGGCATAGTTAATGATAGATGATTTTTACACGGCATCGCTTTGCTGTGTGAAGATGTAAGTTATTTTCCCACGAGGAAACAGCAGAGAGTCTGCAGGTTTGTAAAGCGACAAATGAAGGGGGTACTGGATAACAGGGCATGTAAGACATTTCTGAATTAGATTTTTTTTTTATGAATTTCACTTTGGCTATGAATTTACATCATTTTATTTATTTTATTTGTGTGTGTGTGTGTGTGCTATGTGTATGTGGGTGCCTACAGATCCCTTAGAGCTGGAGTTCTAGGCAGGCTGTGTCAGCGCTAGGAACCGAATTAAGGTCCTCTGGAAGAGCAGTAAGTTCTCTTAACTGCGGAGCCATTTCCCCAACCTCTTTCTCATTTTAAGTAAGAGATTCTTCATAGAGGGCACTAACAGGAAAGAGATTTGAAATTTTATCCATAGTTACAATTTTAAACAAACAAACAAAAATTATCAAGAACCAGGCATCGTAGCTCATGGCTATAATCCCAGCACTTGGGATGCTGAAGCAGGAGAATCAGGAGACTAAGGTCCTCTTTGGCTAGGTAGTGAGTTAGAGAATAGGAAGCTCGAGATCCTTCTCCCACCACACACACACACACACATTAGTGGAAGTGTATTTATAGTGATCTCAATCAGTACAAATTGAAGTTAATTTGTTGATAATGGCATTATTCCTGGTGAAATGATCACATGTGAAGATTTCCTGTTTTATTTATAGATATAGATATACAGCCTTGTAATTTATTAACTGTACTAAAATGCCTAATTGTATTCAGTGTTCAAATTTGTAACTCAAAGTGTGATAAAGATCATCATAAAAGTCAACAGAGCCGGGCGGTGGTGACGCACGCCTTTAATCCCAGCACTTGGGAGGCAGAGGCAGGCGGATTTCTGAGTTCAAGGCCAGCCTGGTCTACAGAGTGAGTTCCAGGACAGCTAGGGCTATACAGAGAAACCCTGTCTCGAAAAACCAAAAAAAAAAAAAAAAAAAGTCAACAGAACTTTAAAGCTATTCTGGGCACCTGGCTCAGGCACAATGAGGCTCAACGTGACATTCGTTTCTGGCCACGTGCTCCATGCTGGGGTTCTGCAGGTTTTCTTTGGAAGCTGACCTGCCATAGAGTTCTTTATCTCTAACTGTTCTTATTCTTCCCACCAGAAACAAGCCAACGACCTCGTGAGCACCCTGATGAAATGTACACCCCACTACATTCGCTGCATAAAACCAAACGAAACCAAGAAGCCTAAAGACTGGGAGGAGAGCAGGTGAGTTATAGGGGAGAGAGGGGAGGGGGAGGCTAGCTGCGGTGGGCGGAGCCAGCTGCGGTGGGCGGAGCAGGCTACCACCTCCGCCTCAGGTGAACCAAGCAATAGTATAGGAGGAGGCATACATGCTTCGTACTTCCTGTCTCTTTGATTTTTCTTGACAGCATTTGTGTAATATTTCACCTCGTCTTGACTTTCCTTAACTTGCTAGCAGTATCATTCCATTCATGCTGATCTGGGCTAGTCCGGTGGCAGGCGTTAGAACAAACTTTAGTTTCGGAAGCGTCCCTATGGTTTTATTATTGTTTGAGGCTGTTTAGATGTACAGTGTGTAGCCTATGTGGGATGCTTAGCTTGGGGGGTCACAAGGGAAGGCCAGGGGAGTGGGGCAAGAGTGACCTGCCAGACACTGTATGTATCCCTTGAAGAACCTCAGACTGGCCCGATGTCCGGAGCACCCCATAGAGGGGCAGCATGGAGGAGGGTTGAGGCTAAAGGAGACAGATGGACTGAGAGGGCTCAGGTGCCCTAGTGCCTGAAGAAGCCTGTGTCACTTTTCTGCCTGCAAGGGTGTTTGGGGAATGACCCATGCAAGGTGAAACAAGTTGACAGCTATGGACATGTTAACTGCCTCCAGAGGCTTGCAAGAAGACTCTCCAGTTTATAGCACTTGTTGTTCTTGCAAGGAACCCATGTTTGATTCCCATATGGTGGCTCACAACCATCTATAATATGTTTCAGGGGCTCTGACTCCATCTTCCAACCTCTGCAGGCATCAAGCATGCACATGGTACATGCATACATGCAGGCAAAGCAGTCATACACATCAAATAAAAATTAAAACATATTTAAGAAATATTTGTCTCCAGCTGGGAAATCCAGGGACTGTTCTTATTAGGCCTGATTTTACTGTCCCGGGGAGTATGGAAAGAAGAGCTGGGGGAGGGGAGGCGTTTGGATGATAACTATCAAGGATACCCATATTATCACCACATCACCAAGCTAGGTGTGAACCCTACCAGGGTGCAATGTTCCTATCTGGGAGGAAGGAACACTGAATTTTGTCAGATGACAAATGACTAAGCCAAAGGTCACAATGGGGAAGACCAGGCTTACAGTTGACAACTGCAGAGGACATCCTCTGAGACATATTCAGGTGTGAGTCCTTTCCTATGCTGCCCTCAAGCCCCATCCTGGGTAATGACAGATGGATGATTTGATACGTGAGCCTCTATAGATGGGGAAAGACAGATAGCAAGGAACGAAAGAAACACACTGGCCTATCAAGGTTGGATGTTGCTGTCTGTAGGGTGTGCTTTCATTCGTAATAGGGGATGGGCTGGTATGTGTCTAAGTGCGTAGAGGGGTTGTCTAGAATGTGTGAAGCCCTGGCGAGGTCTTGACTCCCAGCACTACATAAACAAGACATGGTGGAATAGACATGCCACCGTGGCTGTCACAGTGGCTGGTTTTGCTTCCTGTGATACAGGGTCTTATTGCATAGCCCTGGGTGGACTGGACTCACTATGTAAACCAGGCTGGCCTCAAACTCACAGAGATTCACCCACCTCTGCCTCCCAAGCTCTGGAGCACTAGGATTAAAATCATGTACAGCTATGCTCAGCCTAGCTTATTTTAATTATGGCTCTCATATTTGCAAGGCAAGCACTTTACTATATGAGACATTTCCCTAGACCAAAAGTGCCATAGTGATGTCAAATCTGGAACTAGACTGGGATTCAGAACTGTGTCCTGCAGCTACCCGTTAGTAACTGATTTGTGTGGGCCACGTTGTCCACATTGCCAGCTTCTGGCTCATTTAAACACAGGGTCTAGGACATAATGTCTACCAGTGAGATCTTCCCGTGATCTGCTCTATCTCTAACACATCTGATGTCTATACAGCCATTCCACTTACATGTACAAATACATGGGCTCATGCACACAGAAGGGTGGTTGTTGTGGGCAACCACAGAGAATATGTTGGCAACAGAAGTACTATTATGAGGTACCTACTTTCACCCTTTGTCCATTTCAAGCTCTCCCACCTTCTTTCCCCACCTCTTTCCAATAAATGAAAGCATTTCACTTGAGGCTACAGATGGCTCAGTGGTTAAGAGCGCACACTACTCTTGCAGAGGACCCAGGTTTGGTTCCCAGCACCCACATCATGTACTGTGCAACCACCTGTAACTCCAACTCCAGGGACCCAACACCTTTGGCCTCTCTAGACACCTGCACTCACTTGCATGTGTCCATATTGCATGTAAACACGCGCACGCGCACACACACACACACACACACACACACACACACACACAAAATAAAAAATCAAGAAAAATAAAGCCTTATTTGTCTTACAAATAAAGTACCACTCCCCAACCTCAAGTAAGTAGCCCTGCTAAATGATCTTCTTGTGAAGAAATTGTATAGTAGCTCCTTCTTGGACCTTCCCCAACATTGATGCTTCTGGCACACGACATCCACCTTGATGTGGGCTGATGTGATGGCTCAATCTGTAAAAGTGCTTGCCTTGGAAACATGAAGACCCAAGTTTGATTTCCACTACCTATGTAAACATTCTGAGCATAGTGGCATGCGCTTGTAATCCCAGAGCTGGGGAGGCAGAGTCAGGTAGATCCCTGGGGCTCGCTGGGCAGCCCACCTAGCATAATTGATGAGCTCCAAGCCAGTGAGAAACACTGTCTCCAAGGAGGTGGATGGCGTTCCTGAGGATGACACCCAAGGTTGATTGGTAGAGTGGTTTGTACAACATGTGAGAACTCTCCCTTCCTCTTCCCCCACCCCTCCCTCCTCTCTCTTCCTCCCCTCCCCCTCTCCCTCTCTTTTCAACATGATTCACTAGAATACCAGAAAATCAAAATATATTAAATCTTTATAGGATTTCACAGTGGTGCTTTTCACACTGTGGCCTCCTCCTCTTCCTCCTCCTTTCCTTCCTCCTTTTCCTTCTACTCTCCTCTTCCCTCTCCTCCTCTTTATCCCCCCTCCCATGACCATTAGCTGAATTTCAGCAAGAGCACAGTACGCATTCACACATCGTGGTCTGAGAAGGCTCGGGGTGAGACCTGGTGGGAGCTGGTTCACATTTCCAGCGAGACAGCTCCCCCATAGCTTTAATCACAGATGGCTTCACTCCCTTGTGAGTTTGGAGGGCTGAGCCGCTGGCGGGGGATTACACGCTCAATTGAAGTTGTTGGTGGAGGGGGTTACTCATTCCACAAGTTTATTAGGTATGGGGTTTTTTCTTTTCCTGTTGAAATGTGTTTTTGTTTGGCTTCTGGCAAAGTGGCTGGCCTTGGGTTCCCAATCGCTGTTCTCCGGCTGTGGCCTGCTTGAGTGAGTGAGAGCCTGGATGAGTGAGGACAACCATGAGGGTGACTCCTCCCACAGGGTGTAACTCCTCCCACAGGGTGTGACTCCTCCCACAGGGTGTGACTCCTCAACTCCTCCCACAGGGTGCAAATGGAGTCCGAGGGGAACCGATGGACTGTGGCCATCCAATGCTTACCAATAGTGATGCTCCAGAGAAGCAACTTGGGTCGTTGGTGCCTCAAAGTTCTTTTACACCTCACAGGATTTGCTAGATTAATTGTCACACAGCAGAAAAATTATGTAAGAAATTTCCTGAACTTTGGTGCCACTTCAGGGAAATCTAACTTGACTCGGGCCCGAGAGAGGGCTACTTGCACAGTCTGTCATTAAGATGTCACTTTAGATTCTGACATCCACATGAAAGCTATTGGTGTCCGCCTATAACCCTAGCATGACAGCACTGAGGAGGCAGTTCCTAGGGGCTGGAGAGATGGCTCACTGCTCTTCCAGAGGACCAGCGTGCAGTGCCCAGCATCCATGCTGTGTGCTCACAGCTGCTCCAGAGGGACCAATAAATAGCAAGCTCCAGATTCAGTGAAAGACCCTGCCTCAAAACTAAGGTGAATAATGGACTGAGGGCAACGTCCCAGTATTAACCCCTGGCCTCTTCATCAGGATGGACAAGTCTATAGTTTGTGAGTACTCTCAAACCACACCCCATATGTCAAGGTCAGAAGACAACCTGTGGGAGTCTCTGAAGTCGAGCAGGTCATCAGGCTCGGCAGCAGGTGCCTTTATATGCTGAGCCATCTCACCAGCCTGTGAAGAAATGTCTTCACACAGGGAATATTTGTCCCTGTGTGATTCATGGGCCGGGCCTGTGTGTGGTAAATCAATGTGAAATGTGTTGCCTGCCTGAGCCTCAGAGAGGAGCCAGTGGTTGTGAAGGGAGCATTGAAAGCAGCGGACATCAGAAGTAGGCACCTCAGACTGGAGAGATGAGATAGCTCAGCCGTTATAGCTCTTACTGCTCTTGCAGAAGATCCGGGTTCAATCAGTGAGTTACAGGAGCTCTCATGCCCTCTTCTGTCTTCCCTAGGTACTGCATATACACAGTGCCCATACATACAAATTAAAAGTTTTTAAAATGAGAGATAAGTGGGCACTTCTGCATTTTTTTTCTTATTAGCAAAAAGGACAATAGTTTGTATTTGGAGAAAGGGGAAAGAAAAATTATTTTTCCAAGTAAGGTTTTAAGGGTGTCTCTGCTTCTAATCAAGGGAAATGAACACATAAAATATTAGGTTTTTTTTTTTTTTTCATATAAAAGTTATTTGTCCTGGGGCTGGAGAAATGGATGTGTGGTCAAAGTACTTGCTGTGTAAGCAGAAGAACTGGAGTTCAGTTTCCCAAAGACAGAATAAATGCCATGTAGATGTGGCAGCCTGCTTGTAATTGCAGCCTAAGAAGGCAGAGACGTGGGATTCCCAAGAGCAGGCTGGCTAGAGAGACTAGGCATGTCCACAAGCTCTGGGTTTTAGTAAGAGACTTTGCCTGATTGAATAAGGTGGGAAGAGATAGAGGGTGATGTCCAACAGCAACGCTGAGCAGCTGCGCGTGCGTGCATGTGTGCGTGCGCGTGGTGGTGGTGGGGTATGGATGGGGGGGCAACACACACACACACATGAAAATGGAGAAAGGAAAAAGACTTGTACTGAAGGAGTCAACTCTTATAGCTCAGAGGAAGACTTCTATACTGCAGGCCAGATTTCAAGAAGACCCATGGAAGCCCAGGTTGGAAATACATGACTAGAAATGAGCCATCACAACAGACAGTACAGCCTGTTTAATCATCCCCGCTTCAGAAATGGGCTGGGTCTGCACTACAAGTGGTCTGGCAAAGCTAGACCCTTAGAAACATCCTAGATCTCCATTATTCCTTCAAACAAACAAACAAACAAACAAACTAGTAGCATCAAAGAGACAGAGGCAGGTAGATCTGGGTGAGCTTGAGACCACTCAGAGCAATGCAATAAGACATATAATTTATATATATTTTAGATCATTCTTAACTTAGTCATTTGAAAAAGTCCTAGAAATGTAGTCTCATTGAGTTCAGAATCAATATTAAAGTTTAATGATAAAAATAGCCCCAATAGCATGTGATTCAACACTTCTTTATTTTGTTGGGAAAAAAACCAATAATTTTGTTTGTAATCCAAATATCAAGTATATAGAGCTTTATTTTTATTTTTGTAGATTATTTTTAGTGTCTACATTTATTTGTTTATTCAAAGTGAGATATACATAAGGGCCAGGGCACAGAGATGGAACTCAAATTGTCAGGCTTGAAGGCCTTTATCTGCTGAGCCCTCTCATCAACATTGGTTGTTATTTTGAGCTGAGATTTCATTGTAATATCTAAGATGGCCTTGAACTTCTGGGCTCGATGGATGGGTTAGATCATCTCACCTCCACCTCTCACGTAGCTAGGATTGTAGACACTGTCTTCATGTCTGACTTTGGGTTTTTATTTTATTGGAGTTCTGTTAAATAGATGTATAATGTCCTCTTATATGATTTCAGTACTTCATAATAGTTTTCAGTTAATATCATGCAGTTCCAGAATTCAGCTTGAACTATTACAGTCTTGTAGAAATGTTCCTTGCAGCTTGGTAGTAGCAGTTGTAGTGGACCTGGGAAGCGGAGGGAGGATAGTTAGAGGAGAAAGATGTTGAGGCGGTAGGGTGATAGTGTCTTCCAGTAACGTCCATGTTCTATCTTCTTTCTAGAGTGAAGCATCAAGTGGAGTACCTGGGTCTCAAAGAAAACATCCGAGTGAGAAGAGCTGGTTATGCTTATCGGCGTGTCTTCCAGAAGTTTCTACAGAGGTATCCAATCAGTTAATGCTGGACTGTGGGGTTTTTTTTACCCAAATGAGCTTATTTATCCATTTAAACACATATCTGACAGATTTCAGTGTAGCCATAGAGTCAGGCACCCATTACATTCTAATTTTAGAGTACTGTGTTGCTCTGAAGAGAAGTCTTGCTTTCCATAGTCAGTCACACTCTGGAGGCAGTCACCCACCTGCTTTCTGTCACCGTCAATTGCCTGAGTCACATACATGTCCTCCTGACTGACTGCTTTCACACCGTGGTGTTTTCCAGAGTCATCAATGGTATAATATGCCTATATCTCACACTTCTTCCTTGGTGAACAATATCCTATTCTGTGGATATACCATGTTTTACCTATGCATTCATCAGTTGGTAAATATCAGTTGCTTCCATTTGGGGGCCGTCGTGAATAATGCTGCTGTGACAGTTCTGTTCTAGGCCTCGGAGAGGAAATACATTCCAGATCTCCAGGATGTAGACCTAAAAGTGGGAAGGCTGAGTCATATGGTAACTCCATGTTTAACTTTCGGAGTTGCCGCCAGGCTCTTTTCCCAAGTGGGTGCACCATGTTGCCTCTGCACCCACAGAATCTGAGGGTTCCATTTTATCCTAGTCTGTGCCAACATATGCTAATATCTGACTAACCTTGCTAGTGGGTGTGAAGTGGCAAATCACTGGTTTTGATTTGCATTTCCCAGATGGCAAAGGATATTCAAAACTTTTCATGAGCTTTTTGGCCATTTGTATTTCCTCTTTAGAGAAATCCTCACGTTCTTTGCCTTTCTCTTTTGGGGTGGGGGGGTTGTCTTTTATAAAAGATATATTATAGAATGTGTCCCAGAGTTAGTAAATCACCTGTGGACTGGACCACCATGTTCAAGGATTTATGTCAGGACATGGAAGGGGTGGGGCTGGACCTGACTGGGTGGATTAATAGTCTGAAAACAATTGCAAGAAAATTTAGCCTACCTAAAAGATAATCTAGAGCATTTAATTTCAAACACTTTGTTGAGTCCCTCTCTATGTAGTCCATGCTATCCTGGACATTGCTATGTCAATCAAGCTAGCCTTGAGCTCACAGAAACCCTCCTGTCTCAGCCTCTGCCTCCCAGAGTGTTAAAGACATGGGTCACTATGCTTGGCTCATGTTTAAACTGATTTTTGTATTCCCTCGAAAGTATGTTTGACAGGTCTATCAGGGGTTTTTTTGGTTTTTGTTTGTTTGTTTGTTTTGTTATTTTTTTGAGACAGAGTTTCTCTGTGTAGCCCTGGCTGTCCTGGAACTCACTCTGTAGATTAGGCTGGCCTCAAACACAGAAATCAGCCTGTCTCTGCCTCCCAAATGCTGGGATTAAAGGCATGCGCCACCACTGCCCCGGCGACAGGACTATGTTTAAGCAGTCTCGCTCTGTGTCACATGTTTTGAAAATGATAAATTTAGTGTTCTTAAAAAATGAAGTCATTCTAATTTCCTTGATCCTTCTGAGAAATTGTTCTATGTGCTTAATCTCCCTTAAGAAATAGGATATTGGGAACAGCGGGCATGTAGCTCAGTTGGTAGAGTGTTAGCCTAGCATGGAGGGAACCCTAGATTCAGTTTCTAGCATTGCATAAAACCAGGCTTGATGAGGGCTAGAGAGATGCCACAACAGTTAAGAACAACACTCGCTGCTCTTACAGAGGACCCACGTTCGGTTCCTGTCACACACAGTGGCATCTTAC
Organism: Hylomyscus alleni; assembly: GCA_019843855.1. NCBI lineage: Eukaryota > Metazoa > Chordata > Mammalia > Rodentia > Muridae > Hylomyscus > Hylomyscus alleni. The sequence goes on from JADRCC010508566.1 coordinate 9,775, forward strand.
AGTTAACTGTGCCTCTTATCCTAGGGATCCAAATGTTCTCTTTTGGTCTCCTACAATACCAGGCACACATGTAAAACACCTACATATGTGCAAGAAAATTACTTATGCATACTTTAAAAAAATATGTTAAACAATATTAATAAAAATATTTTTGAAAGCTATAATTAGTTACAAAAGAAAGAAAACAAAACAAAACCAAGACTGGGCATAGAGCAGTAGAGCTCTTAGCTGACATGCGTAATCCTGGGTTCAGTTCCTAGTACTACAAAAAAAATTAAAATAAAATGTAAA